>JAUMHO010000007.1:1795594-1816574 GCA_032360965.1 Ulva armoricana
TTCGAACCGGCGGAGTGTCCAGGAGGGACGTATGCAGAGGTTGTGTGATAGGGTGGTCTGATTTGAGACCTGTACGCCGTTGCGTGATGCACCTGTGACCGTGCCCCTCTTCGATGTAAGTACGCAGTGCCCATCCTGTGGGTACGCATGCATGTGGATGCAACAAACGGCCTCGTGCGCACATCACTGAAACCGGCAGTAGCCACGCTGGAGCAGAACCAGGGTGATGAGGTGTCATGCTTTGATCGCTGATGATGGCTGCCTGACCGAGCTGTATCAAGCTGACCGTCCGCCGATGTCTGATGAAGCCGTTTGGCAAGGCCGACAATAGTCACGTTTCGCCCGCTCGGTCGGTGATAGCAGCATCCACGTGCATCTTCTGACCTCACTTTTGATGATACACTAGTGCACAAATCTGCAGCAGCCCTACTATATTCGCACCATGGTGATGAGGTGCTGACCCCCAGTCCACGCATGTTTACATGAGCCCAACCATGGAGCTCGGTTACATTAGCCCAATCGTCAGCGCCAGAGAGACAGTACCGCAACGCAAGGCGGCCATTGTGGTCGCCGGCCCTCAGGGCACTGGGTGGTGTGCCTCACGCCGGTCTTTGCGAGGCACCGGAAGATCCCTGGTCAGCCCCCTGAAAGGCCACAGCTCAGAAAGGCCGCACCCCACAACAACGCGGAGGCCCGTTGCAGAAAGACAGAAACCTGCGGCGCCTTTGCCTACACCGTTGGAGCCGGCTGTGATCGAAACTATGAGCATAAACACAGATGCTGCCAGCCCCGTCAGAGTCAACTGTGCCTGTCGGGGACAAGATTAAATTGCATCACGACTGTGAATCTTGTAGTGAATTATGATATCAGAGCACGTACAGAGGTGGCCGGGCTCAGCGGCCAGGCCAACGTGTAAGAAGATCTTTAGCCATGCCTTCAAGATACCGAGAATCAGCAGCGCGGTCTAAAATGCACCCGGCGTCTCTGCACTTGACTTGACTGCGCTGGTGTCTCTTGTCCGAGGTGTTGCACACAGGTCACTTGGATGCGCTCAGCGCAGTCGGGGTATGGAGAAGGAAGGAACGGGGCACAGCAACACCTGCATGTTTAGTCGGCCAGCACTCGAGTGTGGTGAAGCACGTTGCAAGTGCAAGTGCGGTGCACTCACTGAAGCACGTTACACATCATTGATATGATACCATCCTTCGACATCTCTACATTCTGACAGCTCTACGTCACGGCACCGACTCGACCCTTCAGCCATGTCTGCACGGCCGCTCTGCCGAGCACACAGAGGCAGGGAGGAGCCACAGCCAAACAAGCAAAGAGAAAAGGCGGGGCAAGGCGGCACCCACTGCTGCGGATTGCGGGACGGTGCATCGCGTTATTTCATGTCCTCGTGGAAAGGCTCGTATTCGATGTCTACGGGGCTGTCTATCTCGGGGTCAGGCCACCAGCAATCGGCCTGTGCGGTGTGCTGAGCGTATCGCTGTGCGCCTGGCGGCTCATCCACCTGGTCTGCAGCGACCGGGATCGTCCTCGCACTGGTAGCGGGCGCCCCGGCCGTGCCTTGCTGGGGCATGGTCCGCAGCAGCACCAGGCCACGCTCGACGTTCTGGGATCACTCTGTGTGCATGCATACTTCATTGTCAGCCTGCCGCCCACGGGGGAAGCGCGTCCCAGGGGAAGTTGGGCGCGGTACAAGGAAGAAACACCGCCGCCGCCAGCGGCCTCCGCACAGCGTCGCTGGGTTCATGCCTCGAGCGTGCTGGGCGGCAGCGTGCTAGGCGGCAGCGTGCTGGGCGGCCGCCATGGGCCGGGTCAGCGCGGGGAAAGGTACCTGTGCGCCCAAAGCGCATCGCGCCAGGCGCGCACAAGCGGTCGGCACGGGGGAAGGGTCGGCAGGTATAAATAAGAAGACACCGGTCCACGAGCGGCCCCCCCGCAGGGCCAGGGGGCGCGGCTCGGCTACAGCTGCGCGCGACTAATCCTGCTCGACTTCCCAGGGACGGTCCAGCACGAGCTGCTCTGGAGGGCAGCACTCGTCGGCGATGCTCTGCGGCAGGTCGCACAGACCACCGGTGAATTGGGTCTCCCTGCACGTGCAGCCCCGCCTGATGCCGCTGTGCCAGTACGGCCGCACGGGTGGCACCGTCGCACACGGTGTACACCACACCGCAACCGACACCGCCAGCGCGCACTCATCAGCCCCGGCAGCTCACCGTCAGAATCCCGCAGGGACGAGCGTGGGGATCGTGTGGCTGGGGTAACCGCATGCTGCGTAACAGCGGGTCAAACTACGGGGTCCGCACCGCCGTCGGCTGCCCGGGTCCCCGGGGGCCGGCGCACGGGTGCTCGATGCAGAGACTCCACAAAGCCCACAGATGTCCCCAGTTGCAGGGCACTCTGTCAGGGGTGCGCCCATGCGTAAGGCCACAAACGGCGAACAGGGGGGGCGCACCGGGAGAGCTGCTCAAAGAACTCCCACGATTTGGGATTGCCGCCGGAGGATGCGCCGCGTGCGATTTTGACCGCAAAGTCGGCCTGGGACTTGGTGCTGTAGTGGAAGAGCGCGACGCTGTCGATGTGGCGCCGCGAGGAGCTCGCGCCGGCATCCTCGTAGAAGTGCGCCCCCTTCTTGTACGGCTTCGGCGTCTTGGTCTGGTTGGACAGCGCCGGCGGCACCGCGGAGCACACAAACACGCCGAAGCGCGGGTCGATCGGCAGGAACTTCTCATCGACGGAGCGCCGGCCGTCCCTGGAAGCAAGGGTTGCAATTGCCACGTGCAAGCTGACGGCAGCGCACCCGAGACTCAGCTGCGTACGGGCTGTACCCGCCACAGCCGCCTCGCCTGGCACAAGAGCCGTGAACTGTAGCTGCAGATTGTAGCTGCAGCATACATGTGCAGTGCACATCTGAGAGCGCAGTGCCGAGATCTGCCTGCCATGGTGTGAGCAAGCGCATGGCGAGAGGAGAGGACTTGGAGGGCCGAGAGGGCTGACAGGTCCGAGAGGATTGAGAGGGAGTGGCTCTCCAGTTCACCTGAGAAGAAGTTGAGAAGAAGTTGAGAAGACGCTGCTCAGAAGTGGTTGTGGGTGCGTCAAGGAGAAGTTGACACCCACAGTGCTAGGTGCACTGTCCTATCTAACACGGCACAAGGAACATGTTCACACGCTTCACAGCTGTTCACACCAACACACCAACATGTTCACGCTTCACAAAAAAACACAAACAGCACACCGGATAGTCCATGGGGGCTTGATACTGGGTTTGATCTGATCGGTTGTAGCTACTGCATGTGTTTGGACACATTGCCGGGCCTAAATATCTAGCTTGTGTTCAGTGTGCTGCTGCAGAAGGTGTCTCTGGTAATGCATGGCAGAGCAGACTGTGCTCACAGCTATTTCTTGGGGCACAACCCTGAACATTGTCCGTAAAGATTTGGAAGGTATGCTATATGACACACAGACAACAGGCTAGCAATGCTCAATGCACATTGTACAGGACTGTGAGCTGTGAGACAGCAAGGACTGTGGATACCGGGTCATCTGTGCATTAGTCAAGTGAGAGCAGGGGGATGCAGAGAAGGTACCAGGAATGTGAACACATGCATGCCCGTGCATGCAGCCCATGAGATGGTGTGAGCACCACGATGCATGCTCAAGCACAGCCTGTAACCAGAGCTATCCACATGCACAGTTCTCACTCTCATTTCTAAAGATTCACAATGCATACACAAGCTCACCAGCCATCTCCCACACCGGGCAGCATGCAGGAATCCAGCAGAGCCGAGATCGTCGGCGGGTCCGGGAGGGGGCGCACCGGAACTCGGCGTTGTGGGCGTGGCCGGCGGCGTTGGAGAGGTAGTACGTGTTGGCGATCGTCTTGATGACGTGGCTGCCCTCGCCGGCGCAGTGCGTATAGTGGCGCAGGACGCCGCCGCTCGCCGGCCGAGCGTGCTGCCCGCTCGGGCCGACGAGCACCCAGTGCACGGACAGCGCGGCCTCGTACTTGTAGCGGTCGAGGAACTGCGGCAGCGTCATCTGCGGCCTGCACGCACCCGCCACCTGCCCCTCCTGGCCGCACACACGCATGCGGGGCCCGGGTGGGTCGGTGCACGTCCGCTGCGCGGCGACCGCCCGGGCCGGTTCCAGAACACATGCGTCTCGTGCAGAGCCGCTGCATCTCCGGGGCGGAACCAAAAGGGCGACGGTGGTCGGCCCGGTTGAACACTCCATGCCCCCGTGTGACGGCGTGTGCATGCGGGCGTGATCTCTCATCCGCGTGCGCACACACGAGAGCTACTCGGGTGAACCACCTGAATGCGTCCCGCCTGGGCACTGCGGTTGGTGGGTACCTCTCGTGAGAGGATGGCTCTACGATCGAAAACCGCAGAGCGAGGACGAGTTGCTGGCATCGAGTCTGGCTCGGTACACGAGAGTCAGTGCAGACAGGGTCTCAGAGTGGTGTGTGTGTTTCAGCCTGATGATGTGGAGGGCAAGCGATGTTGACACAGCACGAGGCGATCACGTGATCAGCAGGTGGGTACCCATGGCGCAGCCGGAGCGTGATGACGCGCGCAAACAGAACCGGCACTCCCACGGTGGTCGGGGTGGCCGGATTGCGTGGGGAAGAACGGAAGACCTGTGCGGCCGGGCACCTGTGAAGGGGAATCGCCTACGGGCAAGTAGTGGAGCAGCGATAGTCGCGCAGGAGCAAGGCCGCTCTGTCGGCGGTCCCACTTCACATGACAGCCGGCTGGGGACTGTAAATGTAAATGTAAATGTAAATGTGACACTTACTGTCCTGAACAACAGTCCCAGCTTGGCGTGCGCAGTTTGCATGCATGTGCACACAATGCAGAGGTGTTGAACAAGGCGGGTGCTGCCCGAGGCCGAGTGCAGGCTCTCCGCTCTGGTGGCGTGCGATGGCATCGTTAGCAGCAGCAGCGGCAGCCTGTGTCTCTTTGCATGCGTTCGCAGACCCCGAGTTTGCCAGGCATCACACCAGCTTGAGCTACGCTTCAGCGACCGTTCAGGTGGAGGGGATTTCTGGTGCTTTTGACTGTTGCACGATTTTGATTATACTGAGTGGCATAAGCTGGGAGGTTCTGGCCTCAGCTGGGAGGTGTTGCAGGCTCGAGCTCAACACGGCTGTTGACGCACTGGGACTACTTCATTTGAAACAGCATTGCTTGAACGAGGGCTCGGTTCGATGGACAGCGGACGTGTCGGATGCTGTTCTGGTGGATCCGGCTCAGGGCTAGCAGCAAGTGGACATTCACGGGCGGAACGCGCCGATTGGGGGAATGCGACACTCCAGGGATGTATACTGGCAGCTGACACATATCGTAGCGGTCATGTGGGCTGTGCTCAGTCTTGCACTGAAGTCTCAGCCCATATGATGCTGAATGTGCATGCACCCACACCAAAGAGTGGTGCAAGCCTTCCGGACCTCCTCAGCGCAGGAGAGATATAAGGATCGGCGCACCTTTCTCTCAAGACAAGAATTTCGTCCAGGTCCAGGAACGCGAGCCAGTTGTGCTTGTGATAGTGCCGATCCATGCACCGACGATACAGCTTCAACTGGGGTCCCGTCGTACCGTCAACCTCGTAAGTCAAAAAGCCCTGAGCAACAAAATCATTGAGCTGACCACGCATGTGCGGGGTGGGCCTGTAAGCGTTCTCGGTGAGGTAGACGTGCTCGACACCAAGCCACCTGCACCAAACAGCATCTTGCGTTTAAGTGCGTTCGTAATGCGGGGGGGGGGAACAGCCCGGCAATAGTGCAATCAAAAAGCATGTCAAATGATACGTTTCCGATGTCAATGCTGCGCGCTGATATTCGCCTGTCCTTGTTCAGGCCTCACAGGGCAGTGCAAGCACAGCCGGACATGCTCATCGAGATGCCACACGCATGGCAACGACACGTACTTGTAGTACAGGAGCCATTCTCTGACATCTGTACTGTTCTCTGACTTCATTAACGCGCAAATAGCCACAGAGTTGTTCCAAACAGGGCTGTCCGGGCCATGTGTTTCACTTGGGAGCTCCGCGAGATGCCCAGAACCATGTGTAGTCCTCCATTTTCCAATACACTGACCTTGAATCAGCCGAGGGCGGGGCAACTCTCCCGCATGAACGGGCTGAAACTGGATGGCACCAAAGGCTAGCAACAGGGAACTGAGCAGCGCGGCCAAAGCGGACAGCGACCGGTGAACACTACGAGCCATCCAAAATGCTAAATGGGCCACGAAATGCAATTGCAAAGCCTGGATGTGATGCTTCCAAACTTCACGCTGATCGAAGGGAACTGCAGGCGTGCCATCGCATCGTACAGCGGACGAGGCCCATGAATTGCCGGTGGGTTAAAGCGAACGCTAGGCTGGGGTTGCCACGGTCGACTTTGTGCGTTGCTGCTGCACCGGGTGCTCTCAGCCAGTTCAGGCGCCTTAAATTACATCACCGTGACGCATGGTACTACCGCGGTTCATCCCCCGGAAGTCCGCAATAGTGACCGCGGTGCATAGACACGTGGCCTGCTGTATATCCATCATACGTCGCCGAACGCCTATATAATTCGCGATAATGCTCAGTAAGACACTTTATCTCCTGGCAGGGATGGCCGGCGTCCTCGCCACCGAGCGTGATTGAGATATTGACCTGCCTTCTCTTCAGGCGCCTCGCGAAGCTGTTGGAAAAGCCATGGCTGTATGCATGACACTTCGCAAGCTGACTAGCGGCAGCTAGGCGGCATCTGGGCAACGATGAACTCAACCAAAGGATGCGTACGCAATGCGTCCAGGCCAGATGTCGAGACATGAGGCTTGAGGTTACCTAGAACGTTGCTCATGCGTAGGTGGTGCTCGAAATGTTGTGATTTGTGCCTGAAAACGCTCGAACAGAGTTCACAAGCTGCAGCACTCGCCGGTACACGTCCTACGTGTATTCACCCTTTCACGCGCCGGTGGTTGGCTAACTGACTCTGCAGACGTTACCGAAAGGCGTTCACGCCGTCTACAGCGTCAAAGCCTGCTACCGCTGCTCCTTGTTTGTTGTGGAGGTGACAGGAGGGATCGCAGTCAATTGGCTAATTCTTCTCAGTCACTCGTGCGGCTGTCGATGCCGTCAACCTGCGTCCGGTAGCTTCACTGAGAGAAACAGTTCTCAAGGCAGAAATGTTTGGGGCATCTTGTGCGAACAGCAACTCGTACAACTGCTGAGCCGCCCTGCTCCTGCTTCGCGCAGCCTGCCACCCGCACACGCCATTGGGCCGGGAGCTCGAGCGGATAAGCTCTCAGGTTAACGTGATCGCGGGAGTGGTAGCGATGCAAGTAGCTGGCTTCGGGGGACACGACGCTGTACACGCGCTGTTGAACCACCACAGCATGCCAAAACATCGTGTGAGCGTAGACATCAGGCGCTTGCCGTTATCAACTGTCTGACGACTCAGAACATCAAGCTCTTCGCTCTGCCCAGGGCAGATGCTCTTCACTGATCCGGGACCCAGTCACACAAACCATCCCTGTTGCCTGTGTTGCCCTCCTCCCATTTGCAGATGTTCAGACATTTTCAGGTTCACCGGGCGCAACTGCATGTTTGCAATGAGGCTATTTGTCTGCTTCTCCCGTCACCTGGGGAGTGCCCTGGCATTGCTGTTGACCACCAGGCTCCGCCACTACACTCCGCTACACGCTCCCTCAACAAGCAGCCTGTTCCCTGAAAATCTCCCGTGAAGCTTGCCTTCCGCTCCTACGTGTGCGATTACCCACGTCCAGCAGAACAACCTGCCTCTCCTCACATGCACACTGCCTGAAAGCCCGCCACCACTGTCATGCATCCATCAACCGTCCGCCCATAGCTATTACACAACAGAAACACCATGAAAACCGATACATTGCCTAGCTGTACACGCGCGTAGCAGGGACCTGGAGGCACTGACTGTACTACTTTCACAGCACATCGACTCCAGGTCTGTGTAGGATATGGCGAGTAAGTGTCACAAGTGTCACATCGACCGCCAGTCCCCTTTACGATCATGGTCGGGAAGTGGCCATGGATACCTGATCCAATGGTCAACAGCTCCTCCCTCCCCGCACCACAGAGTCTTGGGCGCAACCTCATTGCTATGCAGGGCTGCGCTCGACTTGACCACCTTGGCACAGGAGGAGGCCGTGCGACCCCACCACACCAGTATCAGGCAATCATGATACTTTGGTAGTGAAATGTCTCATTTCAGGTCCACGTTTTGGCGCAAGACCCTGGAAAATCACCTCGATCGGCCAAAACCGCACAACTGACTCCCAGATCTAGTCTAGACATCTGCAAAAACACCATTCCACAAGCAAACATGCCCGCCAAACCAAGGCAATCGATCCCTGCGCCACTGTCACCAAGCATGACCAGCTTTGAGCTGTCTTAAACTTCAATCTGGCCCCACAGCGCTCCAGTCTGCCTTTGCCTAAGCGAGCCTCGACCACAGCCATGCATAGCACCGAGGCTGCGCCCAAGACCCCGTGATACGGGGAGGGAGGAGTGTACAGCACTACTGCTGTTGTCACACCGCACTGCACCGCACGCCCTGCCCCTACACGATACATGCATAGTCTCGTACCGCTGCAGCCGCTGTGCGTGGCCATGATCCCGGACCCAGCTCGGGGACGCATGCAGGCCGTGACAACGCCGGGGTCCATCTGTCGCTACACGATCATCGTGATGTTGTTGCGACCATCTGTTGGGGCAGCCCCCTGGAAGGTGGTCCAAAAGTACAAGGCTTTTCTGGCCTGGGAGGACTGCTATACCGAAGACTGCCGGTGACGTCATGCAGGCCCACAACTCATGCAGAGGCTACGCTGCCGCACACTGCGCGTCGGTGGCCACCCTATATGTCCGCAGGGTTCCTGTGATCGCACGTGACCAACTCAAACGCTTGCCATAGGAGGAGCCGGTGCGAGGGGGGGCGAGCGTCAGTTGCGATGCGGGTTTCCAGCTGGCCTGCCCCTAAAGATGCACACATTGCGATTGCGAGATGTGGATGGACCCATGGCTGCGGAGGCTCTTACGGGAAACTGTGTCATTCACATCTACGTGACCCTTGAGACGACCCTCCCCCCTTCCCCCGCTCATATGAGAGCTGTGGCCGACGCCCGCATGGACTGGCATGATTCCCTTTGCCGTGATTCCAATCCTTGTTTCTATTTCTGTTGATAAGCTGGAGTAGCATGTAGGTTGAAAACAGTGTGGTGAGCACCATGGGTCATGGATGGAGTGCAATGCGATCTTGACACCCAAGTGGTCAAAGCCTGCAGGTGCCCCTGCACTGAGTTGATGGCAGGATGATCAGTATGAGCGTGCATAACACACCAACGCCGAATGTGCATCAACACAGCAGCGTGATGCTTGCTCACGTGTATGTCCAGTGTACAGGTCGCAGTCGACCTCAAGAGTCTGAAGACTGTGTGAGTCTTCAAAAACGACCTGGGCTACAAAACAGGCACGCAGAGATGGTGCTGCGTACAGACTGACCAGGCACGCTCTTGCCAGAGGGATCCATCAGAGATTAGAGACCAGTCTCTGGCAGTGAGCAGTCATCAATGATCATCAATGGAATCAGGATGGGGCTGTGTGTGCACCCCTTCTTGCCTGCTGCGCAGAGCTGTAGGTGCCTTGACTCTAGAGTGCAGCTGAGCTTTGCAGGAAGGATTGGTCAGGATGGATGGTAAATTGGTTGCATGATCAGGAGGGATGGGTTTCACTTGATGAGCTGTGTCTCATGCAGTCAGATGCAATGTTTCACACGACCTCCACATAGTAGCTGTGTGACCTGCAGCCACCCAGTGCATGCAACCACAGTGCAGCCAGTTCTCAGTTCAGTCCATGCAGAAAAAACCAAACCAGCGCATAAGGATGATGTGGTGGCGTGTCGCGTGTTTGCCCTGCAGGCGATTGCCATCAACATAGACAGCGAAACATCGGAGGCCCTGAAGTGCTGGTAAGCACAGCTGTACATGTACTGTATAGTCCGCCAACTTGTGGCAGCAACTGGCAGCATCCCTTGCTGCGACTGGTCTTGGAAGGTACGCAAGTATGCTGTCTGGCTGATACTGCCTTTACTGCTCTATGTGGACGCCATGTCGAGACATGCATATTTGCGATGCTTGAGACACCCAAAGGAAGCCTTCACCTACAGTTAAGGAGTCATGTAGGAGTGGTGTTGGATCACAGCTGTTGCTTCGCTGGTTGATGGCTGAATTTCACTTAGCTTGTCATCCACCTGTAGGGCATACTTGCAAGTACGCAGGTATTCAAGTACCACTCCATCTAGAGGCCTGGGACTGTAATTGCAAGTCACCTATAAGTAACCCTGAGAAAAAATGTGGCCTGGCAGGGAGAGGGTTGGCCAAAACAGAATCTGGCAACGCCACGGACCTAAAACAGTGCACACAACAGACCGAGGCACCCAAGGCAGAGTTTTACTGACGACTGATTATGAACCCATTGCATCTGCTGAATACATGGCCAACTGCTGGGATGGGCTGTGTAAACAAGCTCTGTTGGCAGGTTATCTGTAGTCAACAACTATACCAGCGCAAGTGACATAAGCAGAAGCACGTTGCCTTTGCTGGCTTAGTCACAAAGATCAGAGAATGGAGCCGAACACGTGGGGGGATACAGAACAGCACGACAGGCAACCGATACGTGCCTGAATCAACAGATCTCTAGCAGGGCTACCACGGCAGCGCACATAGAAGAGCATGGCAACGCGTTGAATTATGCTTGCGTGCATTGCTGTCTGCCACGTGTGTGATGCCGGTGCTGAAACATCCAGCCATCCAGATTTTGCGCGCCTGGACATTGTCGAGCTGGGCATGTCTGCAGAGCTCTGCGGAACATGCAATAGAGCCGCAGCATACATGCAATTGATGCCGAGCCAGATAGTATTTCCGGCGATGCACTGGAGTGTGTTTTCGCGCGGTCAGGATGAGATACCTTCTGGCCCAGACTCCATTCTGGTTTCACAGGTCTCAAGCTGATCTTCAGTCCCCATGCATTCGTGACTGCCTGCCTTGCGGGTATTTGAAGAGGCGGGAAGCGTGACAATTCTGCGTGTGCAGAAGTTCAGGCACGTGAACTTGCACGACTCCGGCGCGGCGAGTGGCTTGAGAGCCTTTCAGCCATCGGACCAGCTGGCCTTGCTTGTTCATCTGCACACATGCAACGCATGTGCAGCCGCGTCAAAACCATGATAGTCCACCTGCTCGCCGCCAGATTGCATTGTATTGTTGCGCTTTGCAACTCGACCCCTGTCGCCGAGCTTGAGCGCGGTACAGCGTTACAGCGTTTCGGTCTCGGCAGTTCCAGGCAGGGGGTCAATTGATATTAATATAGCACGTAACCTGTTTCTGTTTGGCAAACGCATCATTGCACGTCGCGGTTTGCTCGTGGTCGTGGTGGGTTTCTACGTCGTATCTTGGTCCTCCTGTAGATATCAATTTATCAGAGCACGACCATAGCAAGTCGATTCTACGCTGCTGAACGCAAACCCCATAACAGTTGGCGCGACATATCGTCCCGGTGATATGCTTCGGTCTCATACTGCAGGCTGGCGGTCACACGGTGTCAGCAGTGGCAGTCATGCCATGGTCCATGCCAGCACATGCAAACGGTCGCCGCGATGCGCTGCTACGTCCACAGCAGCCACGGATCAGCAGTTTGTTACTACCATAGATGAAGTACCGCGGGAAGTAGATGTTGTGGTCATCGGCTCAGGCGTCGGTGGCCTCAGTTGTGCTTCTATGCTGGGCCGGTGCGTGACCCGTGCACCTCTGCAGCACGCATTGCATTTGATAAGAATATTGGTATGTGTTCTATTCCATATCCTGATCTGCGTGTTCGATGTTCAGTACTATGGGTACGTCTGTGTTTTGAATCCCACAGGTTAACCCATGCAGCACTTTGGCAAGAAAGTTATGCATGCGCCAAGCCTGAGCGATACATTTCTATGTTGCTGTAGGTATGGCTATGAAGTTCTTGTGTTAGAATCACATACAAGTGCTGGCGGTGCCGCGCACCATTGGAGCCGAGGACAATTCAACTTCGACAGCGGGGCTGCTTTGTTCTCGGGTATTAACCCAGCGGTACAGCAATCCGCGGCAGGAAGAGCAACATATGAGACAACCGCAAATCCCTTGTCATCTGTTCTTGCAGCGATCGAAGAAACTGTGCCCGGTGTAATTGACCTTGACGACAATGCAACGTGCCTCGTGTACCCGGACGGAAAGCAGTATCGGACCCAGCTCGGGTCAGAAAGGTTTACCCAGGTCGTTGAGGAGCGGCTTGGACCAGAAGCTGCTCGCGAGTGGACTGAATTTCAAGCTTCAGTCAACAAGCTGTGCGTTTCCGCGGGCGCCATCCCGCCGGCAGCGGTTCGGCTCGACCCAGGTGTGCATACTCCCTGCAGCAAATCGCGACGACTGGGTCGACACCTCTTCATGACCATTGGTCCATATGCACAGCACGAATGACTTGTCTGGTGAAGGTGCACCCGACAGCACGAAGGCACCTTCTGCCACTGAGCACCTCTTCAGCCAGTATCTCTCGACAGACCTTCACAACGCTCTTGCTGCACTATGATGACATTCCTTCCGGTAGGGTAGCATGCCGGAGGTCACGTTCAGCCTCATGTCCTGTGCAGGGCCCATGAAGGCATGTGCACATTTCTCTTCACAACTGGCAAACATCACATCCCTCCCCATAAACTCTGTAGAAGGGGTTTCATCAACGAATGTGTACATCTGATCTATCACTGCGTGTCTTATGGCTCGCCCGTTCACCAGACGCCAGCCTGACAGCGGTCCCGATGAAGCCATGGGGACCGACCACGCTCACATGGGGACAGACCACGCTCACAAGGAAGGCTCTTTATTGGAGCTTCTCGTCCTCCTGCAGAGCGCACAGTGCTATGGCTTTTGTTCAGGTGGTGCTTTTCCAGGTCGCGAAGTGCAACGCAGCAAGGAACAGTGGCAGGCTACACTAGAAAGGCACAGATAGGTACACACCACTGGCAGACAGGCACAGGTGGCCACAGGTGGACACGGAGTGGCACTTTGCCATCCTGCTGTTGTGTACTGCTACACGGCACCCCAGGCTGCACCAGACTCACAGACTCACTCCCCTTGACTGAGACCACGAAACGTGACTATCGTGCACTCGAATGACAACGACTGCACCGCTGTATTGCGTGTGGATGCCCTGCGGTGATCTGCAGTTGGCTGCTACAACAGTTCCGGCAATGCCGCGTGGGTATCATCTGTTTACCCCTGCCAACGCCCATTCCATTGTCCGCCCCTACTGGGGCGGACTGGTGAATCACGTGCAGCGCCGGCCACTGTTATGTTTGCGGGACCCACTGCTGGGGCTCGAGCGTTTGAAAAATAGACACAGAAAAGCCCGATTTGTTGGATGTGTCAGGACTGTGGGGAAAAAAACACAAGGAATCGCGCATCACGCCAGACCCAAACGGGCATCGGCCTAACAGTAGGGGTGCTGTGGCCGATGCCCGTTTGGGTTTGGCGTGATGCCCGATTCTTTTCTTGTGTTTTTTTTTTACGCACGGGGATTGTGAACTGTAGTGTGTGATTGGCGGGTCTGACCATGCATACAAATACGTGCACATCATGACTCTGCCAATCTGGCCGGGTGGGGCGGCCAGAGGGCAGCCACCATCTAAGACCTGGCTGCGGTGCCGTTGCCTCTGGCACTCGCTTCTATTCTATTGTACCCGTGATGCTTTGCTACGCCCACGTGCATGCAAACAATCACATGCATGCACATAGCATCTGCAAGGCAGATGTGGGACCCCGTACCCCTCCGTCACCGGCCACTGCGCGCAGCCACCACGTCGTGCTGTGACCCGTGCTGTGCGTGCAGCGGTCGCGTGGACGGCGGCGTTCCGGCGGCCCGCAGCGTTCCTGCGCTACACGCTCGGCAGCGCCGGCAGCGCGGGCAAGACGTTTGCGGCGGTGATGGACGCCGTCGTGACTCGGCCCGACGTGCGGCGCCTCATCACGATGATCACCGAGGGCACCTGCTCGGCACCCCCCGCGGAGGTGGACGCCGCGTACATGCTGCGCGCCTTCCACGAGATGTGGAGCCCCGGCACCCAGCTGCAGTACCCCCAGGTGCCTCCCCCCCCGCCGCCTTTCTTGCTCGGTCGGCTCCAGTTGCCGCGGTGAACACGACCAGCGCCGGTGTGTCCGATGGATGCGCTCGAGGTCTGCTCGTAATTTCACGGCCGTTTCTCAGGGCAAGGTCCGCAACCCCGTTGTCCTGAGCATCCTGTTTGTTTCTCCGGCGAGATGCAACACGTCGCAGAGCCGCTCCGCACCGTGCTCTCTCTCGGGGGCTTGCTCGTGCCGCCTGCAGCAGGACCAGGCACAGCGACAGGCCAGCATGACGATTTGGACCTGTATAATGAGACGCTCCAGGAGTGTTGCCCAGTTCGGGGGCCCAGGCTGAACCCGTCTTTGTGACGTCACTTACGCGTGCTGGTATTTGCCGCGGCTGGGGAAGGTTCACCCTTTCCTGGGTCAGGATACGCCACAGGTTGGTTACAGGCATGGACGTTCGGGAAGACAGTGCGGCGATGGTGCTGAGGTGCTGGCATTACAGTGGCGGGGTCGAGTCCATGGCATGACGTGCTGTACAGCGGTATTCGGTATTGTGGTGTTTCTGCCCGGAGTTAATTGTTTTTGGGTGAACTTTGGGTGAACACCTACAATTCAGCTCAGTCGGTGGAACCTGCTGTGCAGCATGGAAGCCAGGCGATCGTAGACACCCTGATCCGCGGCGTGAACAAATTCGGAGGCCGCGTCGCCCTGGGCTTTCACGTCACCAGCATCAATCCGGAATCTTCTGGAACAGAACCCGCCGACGGCGAGGCGCCCGCCGCTGTGGTAGCGCCTGCGCCAGCCGTCGCGGTGCACGCCGCCGATGCAGTGACACCACCTGTGGCCACCGCGCCTGCGGCTGGTGCACCGAGCCGCCGGCCGGGCCGGGACGACGCGCCTGCAGGGGCAGCTGCACGGGGCACCGCGGCGGAGCGCAACGTCGCTGCGACGGCGACTGTAAGCGGCGGCGGCTCGGCGTTCGGGTGGCCGACCGGGCCGGGTGCAGCGGAGGGGCCCAAGGCGGGGGGGGTGGCGGTGCGGGCAGCGGACGGCAGCGTGCACAGCGTGCGCGCTCGACAGGCCGTGGTCTGCAACGCGTCGGTGTGGGACACCGTGGAGCTGCTAGATGCGGGGGGCCTGCGAGAGGGGCTGCGGCCTGGGATCGCGCGGAAGGTACCGGAGGAGGCGCCGCCTCGCCGCTGCGCCACAAACGGCAGTGGCAACGGTGCCGGGCAGGGCAGTGGGAACGGGGCTGCGAGAGGGGCGGGGGGTCCGTCAGGGGGGGGCTTGTCGCAGAACGGCGCTGCTGCGGAGGCCGCGACGGATCCAGCGTTTGAGGCGTACGCGCGGGACTTGGCGATGAACGAGTCGATGATGCACCTGCACGTCGGGTTTGCGGCGCGAGAGGGTGCGCATCCACGCAATCCGCGCAATCCCCCACATGCGCCTGGCATGCGTGCGCCCACCTCTGCCAAGCCCTGTCATCCACCGATGGGTGGACGCTTCATGAGTTGAGCACAGCTGACGTCACCTGCAGCATGCAGCAACAGCGATGCTGTGTGGGCTCGTCCCCGTCCGTCTCCCCGCTGCGCTGTGGCTGCAGGCGAGCCGACCCGCGGCCTCAGGGTTGCGTCACCAGCGACAGCCACGCACCATGTGAGCTCGTTCCACCGCCCGCCACGCCCGATGGCAGCACGCACATGCATGTCGTCTGACCCTCTGAACAGTCTGAAAGTGTCCCCTGCATATCCCACCACGTCCGAGCGCCCCAGACCCAGAATCACAACCCATGACAGCTGCAGGCACAGTGTGTATGCTGTCAAGAGTCCCGTCACGCTGCGCTGCCATGCGTAGTGCATGCAGGCCATGCATTGCCCGTCATGCACCACGGAGCGCAGCGCGGCGGTGCCCGCACCGCCGGTAAGAGCCAGCCGTGGTAGTTAGTCAGCTGCGTGGCTGCAGGCGAGGATCTGCCGTTCCACTCGTACTTCCTCGAGAGCGAGCACACCGGCAGCAACGGGTGGCCGACGATCGTCATCCCAAGCACCGCGGCCTCCGGCCTCGCTCCCCCGGGACACCACGTTCTGCACGCGACCATGAGCGAGCCGTTCGCGCCGTGGGAGGGCCTCGCGAGGCCGTCGGCGGCGTACCGGCAGCGCAAGGAGGAGCGCGCCGAGGTGCTGTGGGACTTTGTGCGACAGGTGCGACGCGCCCGCCGGCTTTTGCAGGGCGCTTTGTTCCGTCGTGTCGGCACGTGCGGGCCTCGGACGCACAACCCAAACTGCAAACGGCAGTGTGCCGTGCTCACGGCCGAGCACGGTTGGCGGGCTCTCCTGTTCCGTGTGGTTCCCGTTCGGAGGTCTCTGTAGGGACCCCGTCGTGCGTGATGCTGCTGTTTCCTCCGCCGGTGTGTTAGGGGCGCTTTGGCCAATGCCCGCTTGGGTCTGGCGTGGTACATGGCGCGAGTACTGCTGACGTCCGCACAGGCGCGCCACATGATCCGGCACGCATGCCGCTGCCGCAGCGCGCAGTGCGGCCTCCGGCTCCGCGCCCTGACTACGTGCCGCTGCCGGTGCAGATCATTCCGGACATCGACAGCCGCGTCGTGGTGAGCGCGGTCGGCACTCCGGCAACACATGCGCGCTTCCTGCGCCGCAAGCGCGGCACGTACGGCCCGGCCAACCTCCTCACGATGACCGGCGCGCTGCCCCAGGCCGTCAAGCCCCTCGCCAACGTCTTCTGCTGCGGCGACTCGGTCTTCCCCGGCGCCGGCACCCCCGCCGTCGCCGCCAACGGCATGTGGGTCGCCAACACCCTCGTCCCCGTCAGCATGCACACGCGCATGCTCGAGGACATCGGCGTGTGAGCCGCCACATGCATGCACAACATGCACGCGAATGAGCTCGCCAGCCGGCATGTGGACCTGCCACCGGTCAGCGACGGGGGTGGGCGTGTCTGATGCCAGCACAGCATGCACAGCATGCACGCGAAGCACATCAGGGGTGCCGCGGGGTGCTTGCATCAAATCGGACCAACTGCGTCACCGGCACCGGCACTGCGACATTTACGCGTAGCACGGTCGTTCACGGCAGCCTGCGCGCCACAATCCGCGGGCCGATCCGCCGGTGCAGTCCACAGCACAGCACAGCGTGAGTGAGGGTCAGCACGTGTATGGGCCGGGGTTTCGGAGAGGAGGGAAGCCTGGCCACGTGCATGCTCGATCGTCGAGTCGCATCTGCCGAGAACATCTCGGATGCATGCATGCGTTGGCTGGTCGCAGCTTGGCTGCCCCGACGACGAAGCGAGGTGAGCACCGAGTGTGCGCCGGCTGGTAGCGAGTGCAGCGCATGGGCGCCACCGAAGAGTGGGGGCGGCTCTGTCCCTGCTGTCTGCGTCTGCGCTGCCATGCACCCTCGCCGGTTCGCGAAGCACGCTGCTGTGTGCTGTGTGCTGCTCACGCGGTGCCGGGGTGCCGCCCGCGACCGTCTCATGCGCATCCCGCATCCAGGACGGGGCGGGGGCCGGCGTGATGCCACCGCTGCCTGTATCGCACGTGTTTTTCTGAGACACATGCGGCTCTGCGTGGGGGGTTAGGGGTTAGGGTGGGTGCGCAGTCGGAGGTTTCGGTGGCCTGCATCAGAGCAGCCGGCACGGCTTGTCCGAGGTCGGGCTGACCTCAAGGCGCATGGTATCCGTGGTTGAGTGCGGTTGGTTGTGTGCTGTCGCTCCTCCATGTCATCATGTACAGTGTTGGCACACTGCCGGTGGCTTCCAGGGCTTTTGCTAGGCTCGAGGTGTTTATTAGGCTCAGTCCAGTAAACGTAGCTTGTCTGTGGCTGACCTGCTCCAGATCCGAAACCTCAGAATGTTCGGCTGTGTCACCCAGCGCTGCCTCCTTGCTCGCGTCGCCTGTGCTGGTTTTTGTGCTGTATCCTGGTCAACCATTCCTCAAGCGCAATCGTGGACTCCAAAGGCGCAGAAATCTACCAGTGCCAAGGGAGCTCTCGCACATTACAGGTATGGCGTGTGGGAGAATTGCTGCGGCATGGGCGGTCCACTATAGATAGTCTGGCGTTTGTGTCGCGTGTGTGCCAATCTCGCTGGTCAACGACAGGGCCCTGCAACTGCTCGGGCTGTTTCTCATGTGGGACATCATGAGCAGGCACAACTGCGAGTGCCCCCCCCCCTCCCCCTCCCTCCTTCCCTCTCCCCACTGATATGGAACGTCTGAAAAACTGGTAAAGGTATACCCAGTCCAAAGTAACTACCTCGGACTATCGCATACAAAGCATCGGTGTACCTTGTACTTATTCATGGGCCCAATGTCACACTACAACAGCATGACACCATTTACATTTTTACATTTTACACCTCACGACACCCTCACTAAGTCAGGACTGAACTTCATTCCATATCACCCACCCTGCCTGGCCCTCCCCGCACTATCTCCCTTTAAAAAGGAAAAAAAAAAAACAACTCGGTTATCATGCCAAACCCAAGCGGGCATCGGCCACAGCTTATGTATCCCCCCGTTCCCCCCCCCCCCCCCCGCCCGGGCTCTTCCGAAGAACGGGCCCCCCCGTGGAGAGGGGTGTTGCGTGCTCGCCCCTGCTGTCATGGGTGATTGCCGATGACGTGGTTGTTGGGCGGCGGTGGGGTGTGCGAGCAGGATTCTGGGGTGTGCGGGCTGCCCGGGCTATTCCTTGCGTCGGTTTGTGCTACTACTGCAAGTGGGGCATTGTGATTGGTGTGCTGGTTGGACTGGTTGTGGCGTGTGTGTGTTTGTGTATAGCGTTCAGGGCAGTGGTGGTTTTGGGAGTATTGCCTGGGTTGTTTGGGTGTGTGTGCTTCTTCTGTTGTTGTGCTTGTGTTAGCTTGCGCATTTACCTGTTGCCAATGCCAGGCTGTTGCGTCCATCTCCGTGTAAGACACCTGTAGGTGAGCACCACTGCGGAGTGATGCATCGCGAAGGCAGCCTTCCAAAGTCACACCCGACGGTGGCCACCAGGCAGCTGTGCAGGCGTTCAGAACGCGAAGCCACTCCAACTTTCGGGGTCAGTGCAGCGCCCAGGGTGACTTGCCGTCTGCCTCCAAAGTTTCTTGCGTCCGATATCTCGTACGCCGCATTGCAGGGGACCGATTTCTGCTGAGAGGTTGTTCCGTTGGACTGTTGAGCGGTGTGTGCTAGACGGACGTCGCCTGTGAACCATCAGTATTGGCCAGCATCTCCCCAACGAAGTGATTAGCAACCGGAAATGCGTGGGCATGATCACTTCTCGCTAAACTGTACTAGGCCTTGCGTCGCGGGACGGGTATGTAAACACAAGCTGTCAGACGCTCCCTGGAAACCTGATTCACGCATCGTTATCTAGGAATCTTCCATAAATGCGTCGCTGAGCGTCATGTCCGTTTCCATGGTTATGTTCGCCTCACGGAGACACGGCGACAAACGGGGTGTGCCCTCGCCAGGAACAACTTTACTCATGGATCGCGCACCTGCCACTGCCAAAGACACGATGTGCGCAACCATAACTGCAATCGGTAGGTTTCATACTGAGATATTTTGCTCTCCGAACGAAGGTGAATCTGTGGCGGATTTTCGCAGAGTTAGTCAAGACAGTCGTCGCGGGCGTTTGTATTCTGTCATATGTGCGCGTAGGATGTGAGTGCACACCTGCCCTAATATGTGGCCATGGATAGTGCATCCTGTTTCGTCTTCGGATGATTGCATTGGTCTGTCCGCGCTTGCTGGTCACAGCGACAGCTGGGTATGCGTGAGATCCCGTGCGCAGTTCAAGGTCACCTCTTCCATGCACACTTGAAAGAAGCTGTGGTGGATGAATCGCACCATATTCTGCCTGAGAAAAGAGTTTGATGGTTCTGTGGTTCTAGTAGAATCCTTAAGGATTACAGCTTCCGGAGCACATTGACCTGCGTTCGATCTTCACGCTAGCAGCGACCGCCCCTGCGACCAACGAAACATTTTAACACAGTGTTGGGTGGATAGGTGGGTGACGACGTAAATGTTCCTGCCAGGCGCGACGGCGTATCTAGTGTGCGTGACGGGAACAGGCCACTCAGGCAGTGAGTACAACACCACTTCGATGCAACGATAGCCACAACCGCTGTGGATCCTGCTAACGAACAAATTCGGTCAGCAGGAGGTATGCTTAGTCACCACTGAAGTACACCCGGCCTCATCTGTGTGACCAACCGATGCGAAAGGTCGCCCGTTTCACTCTGAGTTGCAGGTCCATACGGTAATGCATCATGCGCAAGCCAACCTCGTCACACAGTGTCTCGGCATGACTTCATCATGTAAAAATGCCAGAACCCCAAGTGACGGTATCGCGACGGCTGTCACGTATTGTCCATGTCGAGTGAGACGATAGCATGGATGCCTCACCGCCCATCACACCACCAGAGCTCTCGCCGCACTCTACACACTCTGTGAGCGTGAACGCAAAAACACAACCTGCAGGCGCGTCGGATGTCAGCAACGCCTTTGGCCTCCACCGTGCCTGGTCTTGAAGCCAACCAGCTGGACAAGCAGTGGCACCCAAGCCAGCTGAGCAGTGCTGCCCACTTGACGCGCCTCAATAAACTGTATAGCGTGAGATACGATCAGCCCAACCCAGCCCACACCCATCCCTTCCTGCCTCACAATTCACCTGCCGGCCCATCAACTCTTTCTCCACCCACATGTCTGCACATCAGTGTGAGTCCGTCACGATACACCTCGCTTAGCACAGGAGGAGGCCCTGTGAGTTGCGTGCGGTTGTCTGAGGGGGGTTTCCAGGTGGTTTACCCCC
>JAUMHO010000007.1:1834301-1848157 GCA_032360965.1 Ulva armoricana
TCCGCAAGATGGTGCAGATAGCTCATCGCCTGCTTGCCCAGCCTACCATACGACTCGTGGGCAAGAGGTACGAATTTACAGTGATGTATGTATGTATGATTACATCGCCGTGTATCCATAAACCTCCGGCAACCGGGACCGAAAATGTGCTGTTTGAATGTATCCTGCTGACGCCCTATTAGCTGCCTCACACTGGAGCAAGGGCATGAGTTTATGAGGCTCAAGCATATGCTGAGATAACTTGCATGAGAGTTGTGAAAGCAGCAGATGCCTTTGGACGACGGAACGTGATAAAGTTTGCTTCCGAAACGCAAGTTTCACGATTCACATTGCTGCGAACCTAAACCATATCATGTGGCCATGGGCCAACGGGCACCACCGGTCGATGTGTCAATTGTTGCAACGACGACTCGGGAGGCCATTCGGGTCACAGCGAAGGGAGATGCGTCGCAGGGAAGAAGGGCCACAATGGGCCCACCATCACAAGAGACACTCTCGTGTGTTTGTTTAATCATCAGCGTTGCGCTTCAGTTAGTCAAGCTGGCATGGCCCGCAATGCGTGGGGGCAGCGTGTGGGTTCATAGGGAAGCTGCATGCGTGTACACAACTCATGACTGTGCGATAGGGCCGCCCGGAATTGACACACCATATCGCAAGTACAGAACTCAGCAGCTACCTCAATCGCGCACTGCAATGTCTCCCAGCTGTAAGACGACGGTAGCACGGACTATTGCAATATTGACCCCGGTTCCGACGACGCGACTTGTGGTACGCGTGATTTCGGCGTCGTGGCTCCGCGGTGAAGAGCGGATTGGGCATCGCAGAACATTCGAAAGCCGTGCGTCAGAGCCGTGCAACGTACGTGTGCATGGTGCAGAGGCAAACGTGAGGCACTCAGCGCCGCGACCGAGGGCCGTCCAATCACAGGATACCACCAGCAGGACCAAAGGTAAGCAGGCAGAGCTACTTGGTTTGGGAATACACGCTATCAGAGCACCTGTGCAGCAGTACAAACACGGCACTGGACTCAATTCGTACGCGCATGCATGTGACGCAGTGGCGACAAGCTTGCGCATGGCAGAACCGGTCCCACGTAAGATCAGAAGGCTGCAGGCCGCAGCCGGTTCCTCTCGCACTGGGCCTAGCGGTGAGCATTGTCGTACTCACGCCTGTGAGCCCTTCAGCTTACGCCCAATGGCAAATGAAGAGTGTTAGAGTGCCCGGTTTGTTTGTATGCGCATGTGCCTAGGCGCAGGCGTGATGGCTGCAAAGCGCGCGGCACATGAGCTGCTGGTTTCGCAGATCTGCGATAGGAGAGCCACGATGCCACGGCTGACTCCACTCGACGCGCATACATCTGATCAGCATAGGATTGCTCTCACAACAAGCGATGTGTCGACACATGCAAGCTTGGCGGTTTCGATCGAGCCACGGAAGCCGCGCGGCTTGCGGAAGGCTCACGCACAATACCAACGCTGAGTCGCATGCAAGCCAGGTGCGCACCAAATTGCCCTTGCGCCTGCGCCAGCAAGGCAGCAAATGCCAGGAGGGCTAAGAATAGGACCCTCATGGCAATCTCCGTTCACAGATGCCGATGAAATGAGCTGCACTCCTATAGGTGAAAGCTGGTTCAAGCGTATACGTACGCGGTGAAGTACTAGCTATAGTGCGCCGTACGTCGGTGATCGGTGTGGCTCGGTCAGATCTCTTCTGACAACGAGTACCGAAAAAGACTAGTATGTCTACGGAGAGGATTATCCTCAGCACAGACTCGGCGGTGGCGGCACCCATTTATCTGTTGCTGCGAGAGCCGTGCATCTGGCAGTGCGCAACGATCTCACCACGCACCACTGTCGCGTTGTCTTGCCGTAGAATCAGTAACTTTTGGGTTTTGGGTGCCCCCTTGATTCCGGCGCCGATGAGTAACAGCGACGCCGCTGGTCCTTCATGATCAGAGGCAGGGTCCATCAGTGCCCGGGATCCCGGACTCAGCTTCATTGAAAACCATGGGTTGGGGCTTTTGAGTCAGTCCTCCTGACATGGCCAGGCAGTATTCTGTGCAATGCATGTGGCAGTCACACTACCCAGGTTTGACAGCATGATGGCACCTGCTAATTATAACTGGGATCATTCCTCATACAAGCAGGGAAATGTGTCACTTTCCAGGGCCCACACCATGAGGCTCACAGCAAGGCCGTTTGATAGTGACTGTGATATGACTGGCGTGCCCACACCACCATCTTACCACATATATGTGTACAGCTGGCCCTGCTAAACTACAAAGCATGCTGATCACATCAAAACATCATGTCTGGCAGTATACGCAGTACACGTGCACCATCCACAGCTGCAATGCTTATCTGGTATGCAGGCAGCCTTGCATGATACCTTCACAGAGCACACCAGCCCACCCGACAACTAACCAACCGGCGTGGTTGGGTCTGAACAGTTCCCCCAAACGGTGGCAGTTCAGGTAGAAATTCGGCTATCAAACTTCTCAAACTAGTGATTTCTGGAGCCAGCCACACACTGCCAGGCGTGGGCAACCGCATATGTAGAAACATTGTGGAATTTCCTCTACGTGTGTATCAGATTGATGCGCATGTGCGAGATTGCGCAGTGCAGGCTGTTGTGAGGTGCATGATGTGTGAATTCTGGAGACACTGAACTCCAATGAGCAGCATCATGATGCGTAGGCTTGAGAACCGCCTTGGTTCCTGCTGGCACAGTTAGCGGCCAGAAGACAAGGGCTTCATGAGCCAGGCCAGATGGAGATAACGCGCTGCAGCTAGAAGTGGACCAGGTACTGGTGCCCCGGACGAACAGCATTGGCTGACAAACAGCACAGGTTTCTCAAGAGAACCAACAAATTATGGCATTGCCATCAACAAATGCCTTGAGCAGCTGTGAGTAAACTCAAACCACAACATGAAAGAGTCACAGTAGATGGTTTCTGTCAGCTTTTGGGATGGTGTTATGGCACCACAGATGGTTTCTGTCAGCTTTTGAGATGGTGTCATGGCACCAGTGAGCACTGAATTCGTTCCATACTTATCAACCTACTTATCACGGGGTAAGTACATCACTCAGCATAACTGGCCAGGTGTGGAATACACTGCTGCTCATGTGCCAGTAATTGTGTGCGGCTGCATGTTTGTGCAAATGTGGGTATCAGCAGCAGGTCCCAGATTCTGTGGGCCCGAGTACATGGACATCGATGTTACAGTTACAGCTAGCTAGTGTGTGAAACTGGCTGGACGGGGGGCCTCATCACGATGTGCAACCATGTGGCACTTCTGACTGACTCTGATGCCACATATGACAACAACAACAACAACAACCATGAACTGAAGCTCCAGCTGAAGGCATGGCGGTGGCCCCACCCCAAGACTCACAGGTCTGAGTCATTGTAACTGCTGCAACATGTGGGCTCCTGGCAGATGCTCAGCAGCTGCACGAAATGCACACATATTGGCAAAGCTGCCGCGGCTGTTGGTGCAGCTGGGCTGTGAACAATGTGGACTGCCTGCATTGGTGAGTGCAGAAAACTCCAGTATTGCAATGTGCACGGGATGCTGAATGCACTTCCTCAAGGTGCAGTTCCTTTTATGTCCTGAGCTCTGGGGATTGACAGGGGATGGACACGTTGGCAGTGCATGGCATAAGCACGGGGAGATCGCAGTTCTGAATCTGGACAGGGCAGGATATCGATGAGACGAGATGAGATGCGCAATGCATTGCACCGTGGATGCGAACCACCGGTCTGAACCAACACGTGGCCCAACAGGAAACAGATAATTCGATTGCAATGCGTGGTTCGCATTCAAAACAGGCAGTAAGCTGGTCTGCAGCGTGGGAAGCGTCTGGCAACAGCAGTGCGCACGCGTGGCATATGCCGCAGATCTAGAAGGCACGTCCAGTCGATGGGCGTTAGCCGCAGTACTTAGTGCACGCACGCACATGACGCACAGCAGCGGCCATAGTTTGCCCTTCGTATGCATGCATACGCAATCATGCAAAATCCCAGGTCCACGCTGCCCAGTCGAGCGTTGGGCAGCTGCGTCGCGATCGGTTACCACAGATCCAGAGGTCAGGCACACGCGGACGCAGGCCACAGGCGAGCGGGATCTGCATGTTAACGATGGGAAATAGCCCCAAGCATGCCATACAAGACGGATTGGTATAGTTGCGACACCGTCACCGGGCGCAGCCACATACATCAGTGTGCTGTAGTAATGGCCCACCTTGTGCATGCATGGACTTCTTGTGCTGCGTAGGTGCATTGCGGCAATGCATAGGCCCCGCACTGGGGACCACACATGTGTGGAGCACTGTCCAGAGTCGGAGTGCCTCTCAATCTTGTTGCTGCCTTAAGTGCACTTTGAGAAGTCTAGCAGTGCAGTTTGGCTCACTGGCTCTCTGCCTTGCTCCTGGGCCGATGAGGATCCCCATCAGACAACCCAATGGATATGGTTGCAACATCCCCTCTGCCTGCCCTCTTCCTCCACTCCAATGCACGGTTCACAACGGTGCTCCCCCCCCCCCCCCTCCCCCCTGCCCAGTGGATGTGATTGCCCCGTCTGCTTTGTCCACCCCTATTTGCAGGGATGCTGTGGCCGATTCCCGTTTGGGTCTGGCGTGATTCTCGATCCTCTTCATATATGTATTGTTTATCCCCCCTCCCCTGATCGCCCCTAAAAGGAGGAGCCGTTGCGGAGAGTAGAAGATGTTGCCGCCACCCGCCTGGTTTGTGTGGGGTTGTCGTCACATCCAAAATATTAGTATTATTTGTTTTTTTTCATGTTTTGTGTTTGTATGATGATGTGCCTGTTTTGCTTATGCGTTACCCCTTGACGGTGCCAGGCATGTGTGGAGTGTGCGATACATATGTGGAACATGAAGTTCCGTCCAGCACCCAATCCAGCACCCAATACCCGAAGCGACGTGGTGGCCGTGCCGTTCTTTCTCTTCATGTGCCATCTTGCAGAAATCGTGCCATGTGTGTGCCCATCGTTGGTGCAAATTTTTTGCTATTTGGACTCAAAAACATCAAACAACAACACTGCCAGCCTGTTCTAGCATCCCACAACGCATGCAGGCTCTTTTGCACATGTTACATATGAAGACACATCAAGCTTCACGCCACATCATTGTGTAGCATGGACCACCCTCAGGCCAACGACATGATGCAACCCCTGCAGCAGTGCGCAACTAGGCTGAACAAACATCGTCCCGGACAAGCACCGGTGATGGTCACCTGAGTTTGGTATGGTGAGTTGTTGTCTTTTAGGTTTCCATACATGTTCTCCCCTGGCTGACATGTAAATGTAAATGTGACACTTACTCGCCATACCCTGTGGTCAGACACTCAGGGACACAACACAATGACACATTTGCACACACTGCAGCTCGAGTTCCGCACATGTGGCAATACTTGCAGGTGCTTCTGCTGTTTGTCCACGCATTGGTCGTTTCAATTTTCAAAGCACCTGGGTCGGCCAGCCACTCGATATCGGCTTTGCATTCAGTCAGTGCAAACACCAGGCACAATTTAATCAACCTTTATCCTCTCGCAGCCCTGATGGAAATCTATCTGCCACGTAATGAGCATCAGCAAGGCAATCTTGTCATTTATTTATGGTGTGAGACATGATGGGCTGCCGGATGAGGACCGGACGTCGATGCCAGCACCCCAGGGGGGAGGGGGGGGTACCGCAAATGTCCACCAGTGTCCGCGCCGGCAGCGCCGCCGGCAGCCCCTTGTGTCTCACAACACGTCACACACGATGTCCTGGCGATTGGAAGATGCAACAGGAAGACGTAGGCAGTGGAGAAACACACAGTTTTATGCGATAGCCATGTGTCCTCTGAGATACACAAAGCCTTCATGCATCTATCAAGGGCCACCGAGTGGGACTACCAAACAGTATCATGATCACAGACGCGGATGGAACCCACATCATGTGGACACGACCTTGCACACGCGGGCACACCGTATAGGTTGGACAGCCAGAGCAGCAAGATTCGCCATGCCAAGCAAGAGTAACGCGCATAAGACCGCACTTAACTGCAGGCTGTCTACAGCAACAAGACGGGTGGGGGTTTAAGCCTCTGCCTCTGCCTGTTAAGGGCAGGCATAGTTAAAGGACCCACGCAAATCGAAGTCTCAAAGCAGAGAAGTGATGAAGTATTGTGTAAGCCTGCTCAGGCACAGGTGTAGCACATGTGACCGCAAAAAAGGTGACAAGGGTTGGCCCACAAGGGTTGCAAGATGCAAGAGGGGTCTTGAGAGTAGCATTGGCAGGTGGCTGCAGGATTCGGATAGCTAGGGCCTGAGCGACGTGATGCAAAAATAGCCGATTTAACATTCCCTGAGCCAAGCTTAGCGTAAGCTATAAGATTTCGGATTCATGATCCTTTTTTTATTTTATTTTTTATTGTACATCATACATGGCCGGTCAATGCAAGTGGGTTTGACTCGAGCTGCTGACATCTGTACCACATCCAATGACAGGAGCAAAATGACAGGAGCAACGTCTCCTTGCAATAAATGGTCCACATGTCCGGTAATCGTGCAGGTCCTGAAGTACAGTAGAACGCCGAACTGGCTGCAGTCTGACTTGAGACCAGACGGAACTTCTGAACAGACCCAGCACAGGTGCAAATGAGGCAACATGCGAAACGAGATAAGTGGGGACGTTGGTCGTGCTACAAGTCACTGTTACTGTGTAGCCATGATTTGACATGGACGCTTGAAATGGGGCATACCATGGCCCGTCCTTCATGAAAATTTGATGTCAGAGTTAGCTCATAGCTGAGCCTGCAGCCCGCACGAAAGTAATAGGCACGTGTCCCCTTAGGTAGAAGCATGATAAGTACTTGTGATCTGATGGTGGAAATCTCTGAGCGAGCCGTAGCGCATGCGGAGCAGCTTCACTTGTGCAGACAGGCGTACGCCCTGAACATCTTCAGCAGGCAACGGCATTTCAGACACATGAATGACCGCTTAAAGCGCTGTAGACCCCCAGGTTTAAATGTTGGAAACATGTTGCATTCGCACGCGCACCACGGCCAAGCCAATCGCGTGCGGACTGCTGACAATAGTGATCCATGGCGTCCTGAAACGTTACAGCACCGCCCCAGAGGCACCTAAATTACTTTTGAACTTCCCTTACATTCGTGGCAGGGGCGCAAAATGTACGCTGCTGCCATCAAGTACAATTTTGACCCACGACATCAATGTAGACATGAGTTGATAGTGAAGTCACGTGCGGGTGCCCAGCAGCTCAGCTTGCCTAGCCCAGTGATAGTTCAACTGCAGTTGCACTGAAGCAGCACAGATTGCGTATTAAATGCCTGCAAGATTCATAAACAAGACTCCGTGTGCAAGCAAAGCCAGCGCCAGACCTCTGGTAGCCACTAATGGGCACCCGAACCGCCTGAAAGTGCCCAGAGCTACAGCATTCATATGGCCGACTTGATGACCACATAGATGTTGTTGAACCTTGACGACAACGTTACACACACACGTTAGGAGCAGTATGTAGAGGTTTCATTGAATGTGTTGACCTCCTGTTGAACAGTCAGGACTCCCATGCTCTCATGAAGCTGGTCACCAATGCCCAGAGAATGCCAATGGCTTGACGTCTGACCCAAAGGCTTCCGGGTGTTATCAATAACGCTATCAACAACGTATAAGTAGCCTCGTCCTCGACATAGGCCTTTTACACTGGCAATGAGGCACGTGTTCACCTATTTAGCGATTGCTACCTTGCACCAAGAGCCACTGCCCAATTTTCGGGAACATTGGTGTCGATCAAGTGGTGCCTGCGAGTCCCACATTCAAAGTTATCAGCCCATGTGTTGATCTCAAGCTAGCAGGGTCCTGATGGGTCAGTCCGACAATGGTGCATACGCCGTCGCGACGGCAGGCTCCAACCACTGCATCTGAGACTCGCGTTAAGAAGAACACCATAGCCAGAGCTGCCGTGACAAGGATGATTTGCATGTGGCTCCTGGTCGCACAAGCTTACAAGTGGCCTATAGCTAGTCTGTTGATCTACATATCTCAAGTCACCGTGCATCCATGCTCGTTACAGCAATGACAGCAGCTGCGCAACTACGATGTAGTCCATGGTAATAAAACGACAAATTTTTCTGTCGTCGCTGCATACGTAGCCAGAGTCACATGTTGTAGTGATCGCACAGTTTTCTCAAGGCTGCACCACAGCCGCAAACGACGTGGCGAAAGTGCTTCGACATTGCGAGATTGGAATCCTACACACGCGTCGTTGCTCTCCGACGCCGAAGGTTTGAAGACATACAGGAGAATGAATCAATCGTTGAAATTGATGGAAAATCTGTGCTTGAATCTGAGATTTCCTTGACTGGACCGCACACTCTGCACTTTGCCGCTTTGTCACTTTCAGCGCCCATCACAGACCTGCTGGTTGTCCCTTTCACCCCATCTTCAGAAAGTCATGGTAGGAGAAATTGCAAAGGAATACTATGAGTCTTCAAAGCTCGCCAAGTTTCCCTTCGAGCCCTACTGGCCCGAAGCAAAGCTTAAAATCTGCGTGACGGGCGCAGGTGGCTTCATTGCATCACATCTGGCAAAGCGATTGAAAAGCGAAGGACATCACATCATTGGCTGTGATTGGAAGAGGAATGAGCACATGCCGGTGCGCGACTAGTTCCTAAATCCAAACTTCACCGCTGCACACGTGTTGGCGTTCATGCCGCCTGTCACACTGATGCCGTTGCTTTGTTGGCGATCGAGTATCTACCCATTATATTTTATTGCGTATTGCATAGAGCCTCAGTATCACGCATGGGGTTGCATTTTTTTGGTTTTGGCAACCGCAGGGTCGATTTCGTCATGTGTTCTCACATAGTACGCCATACTAGAATTTTAATGTGCGGTAAACACACGTACATGTGTATGCTGTATAATTCCCATTGACCCGTGCAATGGAGGTGCTTCGATTTGATGAACACAGATGTTATCCAGAGCAAGCTGTCAACTCCAGCCGACAACGAGATGCGTTCTGGGCAGGACTGGACTGAGAATTGCCATCATGCACCAGCAGATTGGTTAATTCGTCTGATTTTCACCATTGCATGTCAAATTAATCTCTTACTAGGCGGCCTGCCTTTCTTAGACATTGTGACCGCACTGGGACGCCGTCCAACGTGCTGACGCCACATAGACAAGTCTGCGCCATTGATCGATACCGACATAGAATATGTGTCCACTGTTTCGCGTGACTGCCTTCCGAGTTGCCATCTCGACTCACCGAAGGTCGCGATGACGAAATGGTGTACGTGCTGGTCTAGGGGTGTCTAAAGTTTACCACCGAGTTACCAGAAAACGCAGATTGCCGTAAATTTATTGTATCTTGAGAATTCTGGTTTTCCTCCGTAAGTCGGGCCCAGCTGGGCTATAGTGACGCGAGCACAGCATCATCGCCCAACACCCTCCATTGCGCACATGTGGACCCACAAAAGGTGTGCGATCTGTTCATATTGAACCAAGGTCGTTCCTTCTGAGAGCACTTGCCGTATGGTAGCCTGTGTACCGTGGTGTACCGTGAGTGAGCGAAAGCTGGTCAGTGTTACGGCACATGTCCCGTTTCTGAACTGTGAACCGTGCCCCCTACAGTACTGTCAACAGTCCTGCCACACACTGCTCATAGCCCCATTTTGCAACAGTGGAGCGCTCCACCATGTGCAGCTCGACCTTGAACATTGAAACTCCAGTGTGTACACCTGTGCACATCGCATCTACACACATTGATGCCAGGCGTCTGCAGCACCCCTTTTCCCCACAACACGACGACGCCATGCGCCCTACGTGTACAACGGATATACTATGGATCCATTTGATGGGTTGGAGACTGTCGACACCTTCACGACTGCTGCACGTCCGTCTGCCACCGAAAACACAAGCTTTTCCTGACCGCAAACCACCCTCAACGCAGTCATCCTTCACAAGAAAGCTACCACTGCCCATATCAGCTGCCTTGCTTGCAGCACATCCCCGGATGTGTCAGCACCCTCTGAATACAAGTTCATTGCCCTGACTCGCTATGCAGACAGTGCGGCATGTAAGGCTGGGTGTGACTCCCCCAACCGTGTGCTCGGAGACCAACGATATCTGACTCAAGGCTCATGCGGCAGACCGATGCATGAGGATGTGTGCGAGCGTGCAGGAGGAGATGTTCTGCGACGAGTTCATCCTGGTGGACCTGCGTGTGTTTGAAAACTGCAAACGCGTGTGCGACGGCTGCGAGCACGTCTTCAACCTCGCCGCCGACATGGGAGGCATGGGCTTCATCCAGAGCAACCACTCCGTCATCATGTACAACAACACCATGATCTCCTTCAACATGGTCGAGGCCGCCCGCCAGACGAACGTGAAGCGGTGCGCCTCCCGCCCCGTCACCCCCTGGCTTCCGCAAACCGCCGGTCTCCGCCGCTGGCCCTGTGCCGCAATCCCGCCCTCGCCTGGTTGCGGTTCAAGTCGCCCTCCGGCGCGACCTCGCCGGGTCGCAGTCGCTCGCCTCACAGCCTGTGCCTTGCGATTGCTGCGCTGTGTGCTGGGACTCGCAGCCGCGCCCAGCGTGCGCCTGCGAGCACCCGGAATCCAGCGGCATCGGTGGTGTTCGCCACCGGGGTGCCACCGGGTGCCATGCACTGCCGCCCACCACTTCAGGCGCATCTTGCTGTGCACTAGGGAGATCCATGGGGACGTCGTCACCCAGCATCACCCGCTCCTGGCACACACTCTCCGCTGACAGCGCGCTGCTGCATTTGCCGTACCAGTCGGTGGCGACCTTGCACGTGGACTGTTGCGTTGTCTCTCACTCCGGTGACCCTGGTGCTTCACGGACGTCGACTGGCACTCACAAGAGTGGCTGCGCATGCATGTAACGGACATCATCTAACCAGTTCCCGCAGCGTGGCCGCACGGCGCCAGTTTGCTGCTGCATGGACGCCTGCCCACCGCTTTGAGCGTAGGGACGGGGGGAAAGGTTTCTTACGCCCAGGCAGCCCGTGCAGATTCTTCTACGCGTCGTCCGCGTGCATCTACCCGGAGGGCAAGCAGCTCACCACGGAGGTCGAGGGCGGCGGCCTGAAGGAGGCCGACGCCTGGCCGGCACAGCCGCAGGACGCGTACGGCCTCGAGAAGCTGGCGAGCGAGGAGATCGCGAAGCACTATGACACCGACTTTGGCATGGAGTGCCGTATCGCGCGCTTCCACAACATCTACGGCCCGTACGGCACGTGGAAGGGCGGCCGGGAGAAGGCGCCGGCGGCGTTCTGCCGCAAGGCCATCTGTGCACAGGTGCGCTCTGTGCTGTGCTCTGGCTCCCGCTGCGCCACGCGGCGTCCCTGCATGCATGTTGCGCGTCTGCGCGGAGTGGCAGAAATGAGGCCCGGCCGTGCGGCGTCGGCCGGCACGGCCCAGCGGTGCCCAGGCAGTGATGGGAGAAGGTAGAGGGGCCGGCATGTGTCCGGCATGTGTTGCATGCATGCACTTGGCCTGTGCTGGGTGAGGGATCGATACCGACATCGGACAAGCGCATGCGGCCGCCCTGTGGCAAGGCCGTCCCAGGGCACGCCGTCCCAACGCATGTGAGCATGCGCGGATGCGCCTGGCATTCATCACCTCGGTGAAGGTGTGTGGGTGAGGTGGAGTGTGCGCGCTGGGTGCAGGGAGGGGTGGAGATGTGGGGCGACGGCAAGCAGACGCGGTCGTTCACGTTCATCGACGACTGCGTCGAGGGCATCCTGCGCATCACGAAGAGCGACTTTAAGGAGCCGCTCAACCTCGGCTCGACGGAGATGGTCTCGATGAACCAGATGATGGAGCTCGTCATGGGCTTTGGCGAGAAGACGCTCGACATCAAGCACATCCCTGGGCCGGAGGGCGTTCGTGGCCGCAACTCGGACAACAAGCTCATCCTCGAGAAGCTCGGCTGGGAGCCGACCGTGACACTCGGGGACGGCCTCAAGGTGCGCGACCGTGCCCCAGCCCAGACCTGCGTGATCAGGGCATTGCATCAGAGAGCTGTCATTGTGTTGGGCACGCGTTCACCTCTTGGCCCGGAGTGTTTCGTGCGGATGCCCGGCTCCGCAGTGTTGTGCAGCATGGCAGTTTGATCTGGTCCAATGGCAATGGCAGGATGTGGTGTTTGTGCGCCTGGCAGGCTCTGTGCACGAGTCGGCATCTACTGTGGATGGACATGCTGCGGAGGATGCCGTATGCTGGCACGCGTTGTCTCGGCACACCGCCACACCTCTCATGCCGTTCCGGGTGGTGTGGGGGCGACAGGCCGAGTGCGGCCTCCGATGAGGTACGCCCGTTGCTGCTGCAATCCGACTCACAGCGGCTGTGGCATGCAGATCACGTACGACTGGATAAAGAAGCAGGTGGACGCAGAGGGGGGGGACGTCTCCAAGTACACCACGTCGCAGGTCGTGTCGACCTCGGCGCCCAAGGCCCTCGGCGAGCTGCGTGCCGCCGACGGCAAGGAGTAGGATGCAAGCATGCGTGGATGCCGCACAGTTTTGACCGATTCCCTGGCGCTGCCGCTGCACTGCTCGTGCGCGCAGGGGGGACGAGGGGGGCGAAGAGATTGAGAGGGGCTGTGGGTTCTAGCGATGCGTGTCAACCGGCGCATCTGGTGTGTGGAGGGAGGTCTAATTACGGGGTCCCGAGGAGATGCAAACACTGCAGTCGCCACTTTCAACTGCTGCCCGCCCGTGTCAGGTCGCGCCGTGCTGCGGAGGTGTTGCCATTGTCCATAGGCTGCACCTTGGCGACACACTGGGCTCGCTGTGTGGTTGCAGCCGCACCTGAAGTAGATGAGCATCTGCCGCACCACGGTACATGCATGCGCACCGCTGGGGCACGGGTGAGGAGAGGCTGTGGAATGTGGGCGATTTGTAGTTGATCTGCATGGATCTACTGGTTCTGGAGACGCTGTGTAGCGCATCGGTACACCATTAGTGGCTGTGATAGCAGCATGATGGGCTGCACTGCCTGAATGGTTGTAAAGCCTGAGCCGATGTGTTCAGACCGCACACATGCCTACGAATCATGTGCCACAACAGGTGGGCATGGCTTGTGCAGGTTGCAGTCGATGCACTATGGTTGCTGTGAACATGAGATGGAACGTCGTGTTACCAGTGTCATCTGTGTACCCAGTCCGGAGTCACAACCTCGGACCATCGTATATTCAGCAATAATACACCTGGATGTGCTATTCATGGCCCAATGTCAACCTTAAGCAGCATGACACCTTGCACCCCCCTCTCTCAGGACTGAACCGCATTTCGTAACGGTACAGCACTTGACCTGGTATTAAGGCTATTCACCAGCAGTTCTGACAATGTCTAGGCATTGATGTTCAGATGTACCAGCAATTACGATCTTTGACTTGTCTAACACCTGTTTCATGTAACAGCAGTAAATGTGACACTTACTCGCCATATCCTACAAGGACCTTGAAGACAAAAAAAATTATTCGGGCATCACGCCAAACCCAGACGGGCATCGGCCACAGCACCCCTACTGGTAGGGATGGACAGGTGCAGGACAGGCGCAGGAGGGGGTACAACCGCAGGGGCAGCAGCAAGTGGGGGCGCCATAAAGCGGAGCCATGACTTCAGGGCCGACCAGTCAGGCAGGCACAAGCCGCACAGAACCGGTGCAGGAAGAGGCTGACGAGTGCACACAACACAGGACACACCCAGCAGGAACGCAGCAACCAAGCGCAGGCAATGATGCCTTACAACACCAGGGGGGTGACGGCCCAGGGCACCGGCGGGGTCAAGGAGGAAAGGGACAA
>JAUMHO010000007.1:1848257-1908075 GCA_032360965.1 Ulva armoricana
GGTTTCACCAGCCCTCTGTCGGCGAGTGCTAACCAGCTCAAACCCTCTCTGATGTCCTTGCTGGACAGATGCAACTGAGGATCCAGCGGCCGACGCCGTAGACCGCTCGGCCGTGGCGCCTGTTCATGCTGGAGAAGCTGCCGCCATGCTGTGTCATGTGAGGACCGCGCGTGCAGAAGCCATTGTCACGGGGTCCAAGACCGAGCCACGATGCTGCCCCCATGAAGTCCGGTGACGTCGCAGCTGGTAGTTCGCGTTCAAAGTCAACTTCGCAGGGGTCATGATGTGCAAGAGCCGATGCCCTATCAGCCCCAGCAGACGCTCGCACTTAGTGTCTGGCATGTGCTATACGGCAGTAATCATGCGCCGATAGCAGGTCAAGGTCAGTGAACTGTTGACATCTCCGGATAACCGGGACCACGGGCTAAGGGTGTAAACCACCTGGAAACCCCCCTCAGACAACCGCACGCAACTCACAGGTCCTCCTCCTGTGCTAAGCGAAGTGATCGCTCGCGATTGTGTTCGAAACCCAGGGGGGCACGCGGAATCTAGCCCCCAAGACCTTCCGAAGAAGGGGTCAGCTTTTATATCGTCCTCCGCCCACTGGACGTGATCAGCACTGCAGTCTAGCAGGACCGGCTACATGCATGCAAACAGGAACATCACCGCACTTGTTGCACACAGGTTACCACACACGATAAGCTGAACGGGGCGATCATGAATGACAGCAAGGCCGACGTGTTGCTGATAGACGCAGCAGAAGGTGCTGTTGGATGTGAGCTTCGTTCATCCCGCAGGGGGCAGTGTTGTTGCAAAGGCGGCCAAGGTGGTAGGCAGTGCGGCAGATGAGAGAGAGAAGGATAGGGTTAAAAAGTACAAGGAACGCGCTCAGGGCGGGTACAAGATCGTACCTCTTGCCCATGAGACGTATGGTAGGTTGGGAAAGCAGGCGATGAGCTATCTGCACCATCTTGCGGAGAGTGTATGCGGTAGCAGGAACAAGAGAGATGTGTCGATGTGGATGGCACAGTCGCTGAGAGAGTTCAGTGCGGCGCGCTGCAAAGGGAATAACTTGCTGATCAGAAATACCATGTCGTACGTTGCACAGATTGCAGGGACTAGTTTCGAACCGGCGGTGTGTCCAGGAGGGACGTATGCAGAGGATGGGTGATTGGGTGGTCTGATTCGAGACTTGTACGCTGTTGCGTGATGCACCTGTGACCTTGCCCCTCTTGGATGTAAACCACACACGATCCATAGAGCTCTGCTCCTCAGTTTCTAAGAAGGGTGAGGCCCCGCTGCAGGATGCACTGATCAGCATTCTTACACCTGGAACTGTCACACATGTGCCCTAAACAGGTGCCATCCACCAAACCAGACACAGCAGCCCGCACACCCATGACATATGCGAGTTTGCCTGTTCTGTCTACAGTGATCGCGACGGTGACAGCAGCGTCACTCGTGTCTCGCACGCGAGGGCTCCCATATGCACCACCATTCTGGCTTCAGCATGTCATCGAGTCTCAGCAAACCCCAACCTGGTGAAGAACTCCCCACACGCATCCTCAACGTCCTTCTTCCGCTCAACAAACGTGGTGAGCTTGACGCCGAACTTCTCTTCCATAGCAACCCGCAGATCTCGCACCAGCGTCGTCTCAGGGCTCTCAAACTCACCGAGCAGCTGCAGCACATGGCCGCGGAACAGCGTGCCACTATCTTGTGTATCGGAGCCTTTGCCCCGCCTGCGAGTGCGCATCCCTGTCTCAACGGGCGCAGCCTCCGCAGCCAGTGGGGCCCCGTCATTCCCCTCGGCACCGGCCGCCGCCGTCGCGGCTGCCGCGACCGGCTCGGCCACGGCGTGCACGCGCCGTGATCGGCCGGTGGACTTGCCTGCCTTGGTGCGGGCCGTGGCGGCCCTGCCGGTGCGTGCCGCAGGCGGTGGCGCAGCCGGGGTGGCTGTGGCGGCCGCATTCCCGGTGACATCCGCCGCCGCCGCCGCGTCCGCCACCGGCGCAGCTGCAGGGGCAGCGTCCGCCGCATCCCGCACGGCCCCCTCCACCGGCCCATGCGCCGCGTCGGCCACCGCAGCATCATGCATGGGGGGGTCGGCTGGCGCATCATCATGCGTCGGCGTCGGCGGCGGGTGGTCGGCCAACAGCGTCCCATCATCGCGGGCGGCGGCCCCTGCAGGCTGCGCATCCCCCGGTGCATCCCCGGCGACGCTGCCAGGCTCGGGGGCGTCCATGGCCGCATGGGCTGCCACGACTGGAATCGCAACAGCCGGCGCACCGACATCATCGCTCGCCGTCGCCTGCGGCAACCCCGCAACCGGCCCCAGCGCATCCGTGCCGTGCTGCTGCGCATCCATGCCATCTTCGGAACGCAGCGGCACCTCATCCGGGCTATCAGACCCGGCTTCCCCTGCGCTCAGCGTGTCCGCCCCAGATCCCAATCCTGCATCGACCGCCATCGTCGCTGCATCGAGCACGCGATCTAGCGGCTCAGAAGACATTGACGCCGCAGCCTCGTCCGCCACATCGAACTGCAACGTAGCCTCAGCCGCCAGTGTGTCTACAGGTGCAGTTATGTCCACATGTTCATCTGGGAGGTCAGCGGACAGGTCAGCCGGAGTCTCGCCGGGCCGCTCCACATCATCCGGCGGCTCCAGCACGTCGTCGGGGCCTGCTGCGAGGTCGTCCCCGGCGAAACCGCCGGTGACAGCCGCCCCGGGCGCAGGCTCTGCCACTTCGGCGGGGCCCGCACTGGCGGTGGCTGCGACATCATCTGCAGAGGGTGCAGCAGACGGTGGCGCGGCATCATCAGCAGGCGGAGGTCCCAGTGGGGATGCTGAGGCCGCGGCGTGGGCCCCGCCCTGCTCCGCGAGATGCGCACCCTCCGCGGGCTTCGCCTCGCTCGTCCCGGCTTCACTGTGTGTGATCTCCTGCAGCAGCAGTGACCCTCCAAACCGGGAACCCAACCAAACCCAAAACCGTGAACCGGTGGCACACCTTGTCACGCGGTGACGGCATGCGCACTGACGGCGCTGGCCCCTGGCGCACAGCAGCCCACGGTAAAAGGTTAGAGGTTAGAGAACGGATGCCATGCCGGGTCGCAAGAGAAGTCGACGAGCACCAGCCGTCAAACTAGGGCCCTACAGAAACATGCAGGGAGGCTGGCTGCATGCTGCGGGATACCCTCCCGGAAGGCAGCGGTGCAACTCACAAGCCCGCAAACAGCGGCACCGAGTTTCCCCCACGCACACGCCTGTCGTGCATGTTGCCGTGCGCATGCCAACGTGGAACTTCCACTGTCCCCACACACGGTGCTGACACGGGCTGGGTCGATTGTCTTGTGTGGTCAAACGGGCAAGCCTCAGGGTCAAGTGCTGGAGTGGCCTAGGGGGTAACAGCAGTGTGGGGTGGCACGTGACCACAGTACGAGGGGATCGGAGCAGCGGCCTCCGAACGGTTCAAAGTAGCGGCCTCCGAACGGTTCAAAGCAGCAGATTGGCCATGGCGGTGGGGCCACTGAGGCGTCTCCAACCGGGTGGTGACAAAGCTGCAGGCACCCGGGTGCGCACCGACATCGTGTGCATGCCACTCTCGTCCTTCGCGGAGACCGTCTGCGCCACGCTGGTTGCACGGCGGCCGCGCGGCGCCTTGGCCTTCCTGCCACCTGCGGCCGGGGCACTCTTCCGCTTGCGGCCGGGCCGCGCCGGCTGCACGGTTTCCGCCGGCTCTTCAGCGGCGGCGTCGCCCGGTCGCGGCGCGGCCGCCTCCGGCGTGTCGGCGTCGCACATGGCAGGGTCCGGTCTGAGCAGGAACTTGCATATTTTGGGGACCAGCTTCTTCGGGTGTACGCCGTCGGTCACAAACCCGAGCAGGTGCGCGACGCGGGTCAGCAGCGCAGCGTCCTTGCTCTCCAACGTCTTCATCGCCCGCTTGTGAATCTGCACGCACCTAGCATCAGCACACCGCAGCTGCGGTTTTGCAGGTTCTGGGGCTGATGGCGCAAAGCGAGAGACAGCAACCACCGGGCACAGCAACTGGAAATCTTCTCATGCATGGTAGTCATCGCAGCCTCTCGCGGCCATGCATGAGCGACGGGAGGATAGGCAAGGGCAGCAAATGAAGGTCTGCTGAAAACCGCTGTGCTGTGGTCGAGGTGCACATCGGCACCAACGACGAGATGGTTTTGTGGTTTACGTGGGAAATGCATGGGATGCATGTGTGGTGCCTGTCGCCACACGTGTGCAGTCTGGTCACTGTAGTGATCGATGATGCTGAGATACGGCATATACAAAGGCATGTATAGGTGCTATAAATCACTGTAACCTTGTCTGGTGCATTCACTCTTGTGCTCTGCGGCCATGCATCACTGCCTCTGCAACAACCATCGTGGCGTGCCTGTGAGCATCATCAGCAGCGCGGAAGAAAGTAGGAGTTGGGCAGTGGCAGCAAACCGACATTGGGTGGTGTCTGCTCCAAAAGACTTGGACATGCGGGCGGGATGGTGCTGGGATGGCAAGCTGTCTAGACTTTGTGCTGTATACAGATGCGACGATGCCTACAGCCTTATCAGTTCGGCATGGCTGTCATACTGGACGAGGCAGCTATTACCAAACAGCTGCAAGACACAGGTCACATCTAGTCGCCGATGGCCTTGCTTTTGGCAATCGCCATGCTGCAACGATCACAGAACAGTGGCACCCGTGACTTAGATGATGGTCAAAGATGCAAAAGAGGGTGCAAGACGTGATGTATCGGGCTTACGTTGTCATTTGCGGCAGCACTCTCGCCTTTTAGTCCCTGGAGGTCAAGGAGCTGTTCTTTTCTCGACCCGGGGCTCCCTTCATTCCCATAAATTGCTGCATGAAGCAGCTTCACTTCTGAATCCCCGTCATGTGAAGCACCCAGACGGCGAACTATTGGGCCAATGTTGCGGATGGGAACACCATATCCCTTGGCGGCAGTGTATTTTTCGCCACCACTGAATGACGAATAGGTGCCCTCAAATTTGGGTGGAGGTTTTCGTTGTCTCCTGCATCCGGACACGTGTATATGACACGCGACACTTATTACAGTTGCATGCGTCCATTGCCATTCCAGCAATGCAAGTGCAGCATCATCAGCGCAATGAAGCAGGTATGCGCGACAGCGTGACTAGGCGCTACAGTTCCGGATCTCGGCAATCAGGATACTCCAAAACGCACGTTGGTCGCTCTGATCCCATAACCTTGATCTAAGATGTGAATAATGCAGCAGCGGCTGGCCCAAGTCCCTCCCTCCTTCGCTCCCCGCCTTGAGACCTGTCGTGGCGAACGGCAATGCCTGCGTCGCTATTACTACGACTGCACATACCTAGCGTTGTTTCTTAGCGATGCCAGTTGCTTTGAAAATTCGCATGTTACGGACGGCAGTGGTATGCGGAGTGGATTTGCAGTCAGTGATCGGTGCAGCGATGGCACACGATGGCTTGCTGCGCAATACATTGCCACATGGTCTTATCGGCAGTCGTGAGTACAGCTTGGCGCGCCAAATCCTGGTACACAACTACATGCCAGACATGCTGTCTCTGTCCCGTCAACACAGGATCGACAGTCGAAGCGCGCCCACAGTAGCAGCGATGGCAAACACATCCACGACACTGGGGAAAGCGACAGCGTGACTTACGTTGGTATAAATATGTTTTGATTTAGCCAGATAGGAATTCACGATGTCGACGTGTATAGCTAAGCGGGTTGCCGGGTTTGTTCAATGTTGACAATAGCGGCAACAGCGTCACGAACACGATTTGGCTCTACAAGAGAAATTGCCTCATTCAAAGTAACGGATAACTTAATTTGATTTATGTGACTTAATATCCGAGTCCTTCTCGCTCTCATTTTTTGCTGCCGTTCTGATCCGTTACACTCCCGCGTGTTCTAGTACGAAGCCGCGATATATCGTAGTTGGCCGGCTTTCGACGCGAGCCTGCTACATATCCTGTGTGGATCGATGGGTGTAAAATTAAATTAAGAACTGCCATACCATGTTGGACCTGCATCAGCTATGGGTCAGTGATGCAGGCTTTTATGTCGATCGATGCGTACGTGTATGTGGACCAACATGTATGTAGATCAGTTCAGTCTTGTCGACGGGTCATCTACTCCCCTTTAGTTGCAGCAGATCTCGTGTACATCACAGGAGAACGATTCTGTGTGCCTTACGATTTGGCTGTGACCTGTAAATCTGGAAGTTGTTGAATATGAGTGGCAACATGCCACGCGTGATGGGATTGCAAGCGGTCACAGTAACCGGTCCAGACAGGCCAAGGGGCACAGCTCATAATTAAAAGTGAAGCTGGCGACGGGTAAGAATGTCGGAAGAGGAACCTAACGTCGAGATGCAGCACCGCCTTGTTCAGGCGTTCGCGTCAGCAAAGCTGCGCCCCAGTCGAGGGGAAGGATTGGCTGAATTTCTACGTCGGCAGACCCACGTGTACTTACAGCATCAAGGGCTTGTTGGTGCACTGCCCTCCAGCATCCCTGGCCTTCTTCCCAAGGTGTCCGTGATGTATGCTTATGGCAACAAACTCACCGATGTATCAGCGCTGTCTCGCCTCTCTGAGCTAGATATGTTGTATTTTCAGGTGCAGAGCTGCAGTTTTTTGGTGTGACCCACTTGTGCAGCACCTGTGCTTGCAGCTGACACAACCAGTGCTTGTTGTAGGACAATAAGCTAACATCCATATCACAGCTTGGCGCTTTGACATCTTTGCGAAGACTGGACGTAGACGGCAACTGCATCGATTGTGTGTCAGGATTTGACAACATGAGATTCCTGTCTGTCCTACACATATCACGGCAAACGCTCTCGGGCGAACAGGCATTGATGTTTGACAACGCGTCTCTCGACGGTTTGTCTGGCAGCCTTGCAACTCTAAGAGCTTCGTCTTGCCGTATGAACAGAGTAGCAGGTATGCTTGTCAGGGATGCCATGTCCTGCCTGGTTCCCAAAACTAGTCCAAGCGCCATGTGTTGGTTTTGGATTTTTGGCAGGTTGTCTGGGCCAGACAGGGCGTAATCCCGAAGTGTGATCACAGCTGTGATAGCATGTCTTTGACTTTGGAAGCCATGGATGCAGACCTTTCACAGCTGCGCTCTCTGCAAGTTGCAGACTTCTCCCGCAACAACTTGTCCGACCCAGAGGACTGCCTATCATTTGTGTCGCAAGCGTTATGCCTTGTTGATCTAGATCTACGAGAGAATCCTGTCAGCAACACTCGCAAGTTCCTGGATCAGGTGCTTCATTGATTTTGTGTTGGCATCCTACCAAGCACTGCTGCCCGACATACACTGTCTGGTACAATGCTTTAGCTGCGGTGGCTTTGGGGAATGTTTTAATGTTGCCTTGACTGCCTTTGCTTTGGTGAATGTGTTGTGCTGTAGTAATAGAAACCCGCATTCCAAACGAACACTCAGATGTATTCTCATGAATGAGTGAATGTAAATGCTTTTGGCCTGTATGTGTGTGCACGCGAAGTGACAGACAACCGCATGAACCAAGACATCTTCGGCATGCACAAAAAAGCATAGCGTTTCCAGGTGAAAGCGTTTCCAGGTGATTACTGTGGGCAACAGCGTTCAAGTCCTGAATGGATCAAGCATCAAGGAGGAGACACGGATGTACTTGCAACAGCTAGCAAAGCGCCGTTTGAGAATTGTGAAGGTTTGCCCTGGGCATAAGCTGCCAGGTACAGGTGCCGGAGAAGGTTCCCATGGTGACTGTGTTGAGAAGGCTGGCGTCTACCACGATATGCATTCTCAGAGTCCTTGCACACAATTGCAAAAGAGCAGCAGACGCTCTGGGGGGGACCGCAGGACCACAGTACAGGAAGAGAACATGCATGTTCAGAGTGCTTCAATACAGTGTGTAGGCGCTGGTTTACATGGATACAGCTGCGGCAAGGAAGATGGCATACCTGTTTTTGGTAACAGGGCATCTGGAAGACAAGGCTGCCAGCTGGAGGAGGCCCTTGATCACCTGCAGGCATCACGGCAGAAAAGTGGACTGTTTCAAACTGCACGGATACTTGGTGGCAAAAATCTTGGAGAGAACAGGTCTTATGGCAAGGTGTCAGCAACACGGGTAAAGGCACCAAGCCAGGGGTAGCGCTGGGGACAGCTAGAAATTGAGCTTCTTGGGATTCACACCAGACTGAGAGTGGACAACGTGGGTCATTCATGTCAGCTGGAGATGCAAGCTTTTTGGGTTGGTGTTTTCAGAAACGGAGTCACGAATGTGACGTCGAGATGTGCTTGTGAAGTGCTGAGCCTCTAGTGTGCTGAGCCTCTAGTTGTGCCTGCCGCTGTCGGCACTCTGGATGGCTTACGTTGTTTGAAGAGGAAAGGTTTACACCGAAGGGTACTTGCATGCTGTGGGTTTTGGTAGGTTCAATGCAATGGATCAACAGTGTCAGATTCATGACCAAGCATTGCACAACTGATAGTCCGATGTCAGTCTGTACCCCAACGCCACAGCTGTGCACACCGAACATGCGCGCTGCTGTGAAATCCAGACTGTGTTCCATGGTATGATTGGCTGCATGTGTTCATCTGAAGGGATACGTCGGCGTTGATCGTGCGGACTGGTGTATCGCGCTTATCATACATCTAGTGCCGAGCGTACACTTCCGAGCAATACAGACTGCTTCTCAGAAATATTTGGGTGCACATTGTCACCTAGGGACCTAGTGAAGTGACCTAGTGATGCAGTGGTCATGTCGCTTGGCCGGCTGCCCGTCAAGGTCCATGTTCGGTTGAGACCCGTCGCACCCAGTTTACAGCACGATGTTACCGGCGAGAGGACACGTAATCCGGCAGATGGTTTCATAGAGGTTCAAGGCGCTTTACTGCAACTTCATGATGTAAACAAGCAGCACACCTCCCAGTTTTGTTTTGACAATGTGTTCGGATCTGAGACCGGGCAAGCACAGCTACACGAAACCATTGGGGAGTCACTAGTGGAGCATGTGTTATCTGGCTACAATGCTTGCTGCTTTGCTTATGGCCAAACAGGCAGCGGGAAGACATACAGCATGGTGGGCCAGGTGAATGTTTGAACCCGGAGCACTGGAGATGCAGTTGCATTGGTGTAGCGGAGGTAGGCAACGTTACATACTGGCTTCGCAGGAGGATGTTAAAGGTGATCGTCTCGGATTGGCCCCGAGGTGCTTGGAAAGCATGTTCAAGGCTATCAAGACAATGGCAAAAGGAGGCAACAGTGTCACCACGCATGTCAGCTTCATTGAAATATATCAGGAGAACGTGCGAGACCTCGGGAAGGCGGCCTCATGGCTCCAACAGAAAGGTTTTCCATCATCTGTAGCTTGGACGTGCAGTGATTGCCACGTGTCCATGTGGTATCCCTGCCTTCCTGCTTGCAATCCATGAGCAACCGTTTTCATATACCTTGGCAGGTGACAACTGTGTACAGATAAAACTCATGGCTCATTGCAATCGGTGGGTTCCATGTCCCGGCCGCTCAGTGCAACCACAAATGCTGCTGGTGATCGGAAGATCATTGAAGAGCTCTCCCGTGAATCGCTCGACATCATGGACGATCCCGTTCGAGGCACGCAGATCCGCAATTTGCACCAGACAGAGGTGCACTCTTCAGCAGAGGCTGTTGCTATACTTTTGGCGGGCACTCGTGTACGTGCAACGGCGGCCACAGTACATAACGACGTATCATCCCGCTCACACACTGTGTTCACCGTGACAACAGTAATCACATCTTCATCGTCCGATGATCCCGACCTGACAGGTGAGCCTCCTTGCATGTTCTGCACAAGTGCGCCAGGATGTCAAGCCCATGAAGTGACACGTTACATGGCAATCTGTGCTGGCACGCTTGCGCAACCGGCAGGTCCAGTGCAGCCAGGCAAGCAGCATTACCTCTCATATCCTGTTCATGCGGTCCTCGTTGTGGCCAGACTGTAGCGACACTCCATCCATGCAACTTCCTTGGTCAGGTGAATTGGCACAGTCCTTGTGCACATTTCAGCATACTTGTGTGCATCCCTGTAGTGTACAGTGCGCCCGGACCTGACGGCACATCACGTGTTTTTGTTGCAGGCAAGCTGAACCTGGTGGACCTGGCGGGCAGTGAGAGCCTAAAAAAGAGCGGAGAAGGCAGTGAGGAGCGGCTGGCTGAGGCTCGCTGCATCAACAGCAGCCTGTCGGCCCTGGGCAAGGTCGTCATGGAGCTGAGCACCGGTGGCGACACCGCTGCAGGCCCTGCTCGGCACGTACCGTTCCGTGACAGCAAGCTCACTCGAGTCCTCAAGGTGTGCCATGTTCTCCAACAGAATGTTGTCCCAAAGACACACTATCTCTTGGCTTGTTCAAGACGGAACCACCGGCGTTCCTCGTCACCTTGTGCGCTTGTTTGTGTCGTTCAAACTGTCACCGATGCTACGCGTTGCCGATGGCGTCTGGGGTTTTTTCTCAACAGTCGGCCGGTCAAGACGTGCCGGAACTAGTGCAGGTTTGAGCTCCTCAGGGCTAAAGGCCAGCAACATGGTTGATAAGGGTTGTGTGGTCTGTTCACATGGCCTGTCAAGCTATTGCTGGCTATGTCCTGTGGCTATGCCCTGCTGGCAGCCTGGAGGAATGTGCACATAAGTAGTCGTGTTAATTCTCAGTGCCCACTCAGTGGCGGCGGGCGAGTCAACTCCCAGCTCTGTCTTCCGAACCATTACAAGCGTCGCAGCTGTACTGGTGATTGGTGCCAGGCATTCGGGATCCTGATCCTGTCAGACTGGCAGGCATGCTTTGTCAAGTGTCTGGGGCTCGTCTCACGAGACTCTGCCATCGCCACCGCACAGCCGCCCGATGCTGCAGACCAGCAGCTGACGCGCCGGAGCCTGCTGACCTTCCGCCGACTGTCTGCAGGACTCGCTCACGGGTAACTCGTGCACGCACCTGCTGGCCTGCCTCCACCCGCAGCCAGCAAACCTGAGGGAGTGCCAGGCGACCCTGCAGTTTGCGGTCCGCTGCACTAACATCCACACCGCGCCCGTCGTCAACACCGTTGTCCCCCCCGGAGGAGATGCAGAGCAGGCGGCCATGATCGCCCGGCTGAACGGCGAGCTGCAGCGGCTGCAACAGGTGAGCACCCGCATGCCAACGGGCTGCCAGTCTCTTTGTCACACAGCCACCTGCACCTTGGCCAACATCAGCAATCGCACCACCGCGTGCGTGAGGGTTGAGGTGTCAATGGCCGTATGCATGCGGCCATGTAGATATACATACACGCCTGATCGCCCCCCCCCCCCCCCTGAGCCTGGTGTCTGGACTTGACGCTGATCACTTCCAAGCCACCCTTGCAGCAGTGCGTTGCACCACTCCCCCATGCCACAGACGGCACCGTCTGGGACGGTCCATTGCTCCACTTGCATGTGGTCGGGGAACAGCACTCTGGTTTCAGAGCACGGGTACTGATGCTGACACCCGCATGCATGGCGTAGCACTCGCCACGGCGTGAGAAGAGGTGGCACTGGTGCAGGAGCTTGATCAAACACATGCGCACTACCAGAACGTTCTGGATGACGACACAGGCAGCGACAGCGGCGTCGGCGATGGCGGCGTTGAGCCCCTCGCTTCCCCACTGACAGGGACCGTCAGCGGCCGACCCGGGAGCGGCGCTGCCGCCCGGCCACCGCCCGCCGCCCTGGGGCGCGGTGGCACGAAGGTGCCCCCGGCAGCGCCGGGGTCCACCGGACGGCCGCATGCGGCTGGCTCAGCGGCAGGCAGCCCCTCCGAGGCTGGGTCTGCCGGCGAGCAGGTTGGCCTGCAGCGGGCCGTCAGCAGGCAGTCGAGCACCTCGCGCGGCGGCAGAAGCCGGCAGGCAGCCGTGGCGGCTGAGCTCGCTACCGCCACAGCACGCGCACAGTGCGGCTCCACTCCTGCGGTGGACGCCGCCGCCCCGGCGCCGCTCGAGCGGTCCACGTTGCATGGTTTGTTGCCGGAGCAGGACTCGGTGGTGTGGATCGGGGCCGCCTCCCAGATATACCCGGAGAGGGAGTGACTGCGCGGATGCGCGGCCATCCTCGTCATGTGGGACGTCGGCAGTGTGGGCTGTTGGGGTGCCGGTCACGCAACGTGTTCGTGAGCTCACTCTGTTGGAGCCGATCAGCGGTCTTGTCCTGTTTGGCTGCGCTCCGTGCTGGTCGTGTGAGCCACGGGCGCTTGTCAATGCGAGCTGCACTACTGGCTTATGCCGGGCCGCCGTGAAACCCGAGCACAGTCGCTGTTGATGTGCGTCACGCAGCAGGTAGACGCCACTGAACACCCGCCGCATCCAGCACCGTTTTGCAACATTCCTTCCACATGCCACGTACCAGCTTCGTCCATGCCTCTGAGATGAGCACCGTACAGGGAGCCCAGGATAAATCTGCGATGGATGGAGCCCGAGGCCGCTTGCAGCCTCAGTTCTACTGTTGGTCATCTTTTACGCAGTGACACCGCACGCGCACTCACTTTGCTCGGACCGGCTGTTTGCATGCGGCAAGAGGTGGAACGAAATGCACCAAGCGCACGTGTGTGACCTCGACGCGTGAGATGCAGGAAGCTGGAGGGGCAGCTGGAGCATGCGCGGCTCATGCTGAGTGAGATGCGTGCTGAGCACGCTACCCTGCGGCGGCAGCACGCCGACCTCCTCAACCACTCCATGCAAGACGCTGCGGACGCAAAGGCGGCGCGCCTCCGCGCGCGTGACACCGAGCGCGGCCTGCGCGGGCAGGTCGCCTCGGCGCAGGCCGACGTGCGCGCGGGCCGCACCGCCGCTGATGAGGCAGTGGCGGACAGCACCGGGCAGCTGCAGCAGGAGATCGAACGCCTGCAGCAGTGTGGCCCTGAGGCACCCATGCATGGCGCCTGTTTGTGTTCGTGGTGCAGTGGCGCCGGCACGCCTCCCTTGTCCACCGCTGGCCCGCGCCCCGGCGACGAGGCAGTGCCAGCCGCGACACGTGTGGCTGTTTAGAGGAGGGCATGCGTTCTCATTCCGGTTGCGTGGGAATCGCCGTGCAGCTCAACCTGGACCTGCGAGGCGCGGCTCGTGCATCCAATACCTTGACAGCGCCAGGCTCCTGGCCCTGTTACAAGATCAGCAGGCGGCGCACATGGCATCTGGTTGCACGCGTTGTCTCTAATGTTTTCAGGTGGGCGCTTCCGAGAGGCGTTCTCAGAAGCCGTAAATGCATCGGTGTGTATACGGTCTCGGGGGTGTGCTCCGTGACGTCCCTGGGCGCCTCGTGTCGGGGCACCGCACAAAAATCAACGCCTGGGCCGTGCTTGCAGCCTCACATCACAGCACTGGGCCGGGTTGGGGACAAACACAGCACACTCAGCGGACGGCGTCAACGAAGCGTGTGGTCTTTGAAAACACGGCCATGTGTGATGTAGCACGAACGATGCGTCAGGCTGGCGACAAGATGCCCTCTACTGCCGCGAGTGTAACCATTGCACAGTCGCCCGATCCACGTTCTCACACGGCAGACACCGGTTGGTGCGCTTGCAGGCACAACACGGAGCTGCTGCGCGCTGTGCCGGACGCACTCGAGGTCAAAGCGCAGCTGGCCGTGAAGCTGGACGGCGAGCTGCGCGCGCGCGCGGCGGCGCTGCAGGAGCGGTACGAGGCGCGTGCGGCGGCCGCGGAGGAGGCGGTGCGGCAGCACGCGGAGGCCGCGGCGGCGCGCGCCTGCGCTGCAGAGCAGCAGCAGCGCGACGAGTTGCAGGCCGCGAGGCGGGAGGCGCGTGTCGCCCGAGACGACGCCGTGGCACTGGTGCGCGCCACCTCCGGCAGCCCCTCTCCCGGCGGTGCATCACAGGCCGCGTTTCTTGGTTGCGATGCACCCTCGCACGTGCACGGTGGCCAGGTCTACAGCGTTGAGGCGTCCGAATGCGCACTGTTGCACGATGTGGGATGATCGTGCAACTGTGAGCCGCCGTGACGAGAGCCCACGGCAGGCTGTGTGAGCATGCGCCCGTTTCTCGGGTTTGCAGGAGGAGCATCCGGGGCTGGGCCGTCCCATGTGTCTGCAGGTGTGGCGGCTGTTCTCGCACACCTGTTGTGCCGCCGGCCCGGATGTCCGGCTTCACGCCATGCCTGCGGGCCAGGGTGCTCATCTGGCAGATTGAGCACCGGCTTACACACGCCGTGTGCATTGGATGTCCGAGCCGGCGCACGCACGCATGCTGTGCAGGACGAGGCGTGGCGCAAGGAGGCGGTGGTGCTGTGGGAGTACGCGGACAAGCTCGCTGCCGCATGGGATCTGCGGAGGCTGCGGCGCTCCCCGGGCACTTCACGCCGGTCGGGGTCTCCAGGCATGGGCCGAACGCCACACAGCACCCCGCAGCGCCCGCAGACTGCCGGTGCCGTGGGCTCCACGGCGGCCGGGGCCGCGCATGCATGCGCAGCCGGCCTGGTAGTGTCCGGGGCGGTTTCCAGGGACCCCGCGTGGATGGGGGGCCGCCGGGTGGCTCCGCCGCCACCCCGCCAGGGCTGCGCAGTGTGCGCAAGCAAGGGGCCCCGCGAGGCGGACGGCGTGGCACCCCCGCGCGCTGCTGTGTGCGCTACAGAGGAGAGGCACGCTACCGGTGGCCCCGGAGTGAGTGCGCGGCGGTCACGCGGCGCGGCAGAGCGGCCGCTGCCTGCGCCGCTGGACGCCCGGGGGCTTGCACAGGTGCTCCAGGCGGTGAACGCCGTCGAGTCGTACTTACGCTGCACCGGTCGCATAAAGAATCTGCCCGAATCGGCCGCGGATTGCGCAGCAGCTCTGCGTGAGGACAGCGGGGATGGTGCGGTAGCTTCTGTCGCGCCGTGTAGGCCGTGTTGCGCAACGTGGCACCTGCACTTGGCATGACATGCACGCTCCGAGCGACGTGATGCGGATGCCCGGCACCAGCATTGCTGCATGCTCGCGCAATGGCAGAGCTCAGGTGCCGCGGGCAGGGCGGACGGTATGACAGGTCGTTACAAAAGAGTGAATGGGCATGACTTCTGGGTGGATCAGGCCATGGAAGCATCACACAACGGCAGCGTCCGCTCAGCGTCAGCCGGTTTCACTCACTCGTGGACACCGCAGCTGCAGAACGATGCAAGGTGTGCACGGTTGTTGGGTGAGCCGGGTGCCAGTGCAGGGAGCGGCGCTTGTGAGGTCTCGCGGCGAGCGACAGGCCTGCCCGGCTGGAGGATGGCTCTGGCAAAGCTGCGGTGTGATGCTGCATCAGCGGCGGACGAGATCGCCACGCTGCGCGCTGCGCGAGACCAACTGGCTGCTGAGCGGGACGCGCTTCGACATGAGCAGTGCGCCGATCGGCCCGCCCGGTCCCACGACTCCGGTGCTTCGGACTCTGCTACCAAGGTACGGCAGACAGCAGCCGAGTCTGCGCCCAAATGGGCATGCGGCAGCACTCGACACACCTGGGCGACTGTGGCCTTCTTATGCATATGCAGTGATCGCAGCGAGAGAGGTATCACCAGGCGCATGTTCACCATCAGAAGAAGTGTACAGGGTTTCACCCGCCCATGCACCCGAGACAGTGTATCTTCAAAACTGAGGTGATAAAATGCACGTGGATGTTGCGGTTACAGACTGAACGAGCGAAAACGTGACCGGTTTCGGCCTTGCCAAAGGGCGTCATCAGACGTCGGCGGTCAGTCAGCAATCATCAACGAACAACAGCGTGACAGTTCCTAATGTAGCCAAAGAGAAAGCAGTGGCCACAGCGAGCTGTTCCATCGCCCATGCACACCCGAGACAGGGCATCCAGTCGACGTCATGCATGTTGCCGCACCATGTTGCCACAGCATGCTGCACCCCTGACCCGCAGCCCGACAGACACCGGCCTTCACCTCGGGCGCCGTGCGGCAAGTGCGGCGCATCCATGGACTCCGAAACACGCACGGCCGCAGTGCAGGCGCCGCGCGATTCTGGGATTGAGAAGGAGCTTCAGCAGGCGCGGGCTGCGGCCCAGCACGCGCAGCGGCACGCGGAATCCTTGCAAGCGGCGCTCGCCTCGTCGCACCGCATGCTCAGCCTCGGCGGCTCCCACAGCGTCACCCCGGCCAACGCCCGGCCGCCGTCCCCCGCTCGGCCCAGCAGCGCGCCCCTGCGGCGGCCTGCGACCGCGTTTGCCTTGACCGGACCCTGCCGCCACGGCCCCCCCGGCGGTGCCGGGCGCCTTCAGGCAGCGCTCTCAGCACGCGCGCGGCCGCCGTGGAGGGCGCTCGAGGCACAGGACACCTCGCTCGACCGTACACGCGCTCGGCCGTTCTCGGCGGTGCAGTTCCGGTGGGCACCCTCGCGGCGCATGCCTGCACGCCGGCCCCCGGACCCCTGAGCCGGCACCCTGCGGCTGTGCACCTTTCTGTGGCCTGCCCTTGTGACCTACGTCGTGCCAGGGGCGGCGCAGCAACACGCCTCAACGGTTCACATGTGCCGTCGGTATCGCTGGCAGACCCCGCGACACGAGGGGGGCGTTCTCTCTCTTCTTGTGACTCTTCTTTTCTGGGTCACCCGTGTTGCGTGCAGGGACAAGCACGCGCGTGACGCCGGACATGCGCCGGCGGCGGGAGGCGGGGTCCATCGCCACCTCAACCGGCAACCGGCGTTCCTGTCACCCGGGGACTTTGCGGTGACACCGGAGGCAGCGAGGCGCAGCAACCGGCAGCGTCCCGCGTCTGCGCGGCCCGCGACCGCCAGGCGCACCCCCGGCAGCGGCCACCACTGGTCCTGACCCGCCCAGGTCAAGTCATCCGCACAGTTCGGTCAACAGCCTTGGGGTGCTTGTGTCCCTCTTTGAAGTTGGATTTGGGAGGCTGGTGCAGCGGTTCAGCAGACGTGCTGGAACAGCATCGGCCTGTCCATGTGTCAATGCCAGTGGGGTCAACGCTGGTAGGGTTGCGAACTGCGGCATTTGGAATGGGACGTGCCACAACGCTGTGGTTCTGCGCACGGTGTGATGCAGCGCAGGACTGGAAGCAGACACAGTTGGACACAGACCGGCTTCTGGTATGATTTGGTAGGATGGGACACATGGGTGGCCACGTGGCCCACATTCAGCATTGATGCAAACATACACTACGGCCGTGGATGCTTTGGTTCAAGGTAGCACTCGAACGAGTGGTATGGGCTCCATGCAGTGGATATGCATGGGGGTTTGTCGCGATTGTTGAAACCCTTGATCTGGAAGGTGTGCATGAACGGATGTGTCGGTTATCTGTGTTGCTCTGTGCTACGCATGGCAGGCAGCTCATCGCACGAGTTTGGGAAGGAGCAGTCACAACGTTTGGTCCGATCGCAGTACCACTAGCTCTGATTGCCATACAGAATCTGCACCGCGAGCTGTCTGTGCTGGCAGACATGTCATCTAATCAGGCGGGCAACTGCAATGCTAGGCGAAGCAGCATCTGTGGTCCCCAACTGGACAGCTACCCTAGTTCCTTCAAGCTAGAGGGCACACATCTTGTCCGCACAACAGCGGCATTCAATGAAACATTACAAAAAAGAATGGTAGTAATGGAACGGTTGCGATCAACTTGCTGTGAAGATGCTCTGGTGGGCAACGCCCAGCAAAAGCGAAAGATACATGCATAACCTGAATGTAGACCGGATCTATACAAGATGTCACGGAAGATCCGCCACCAGGTCATCACCGACAACACGGACATGCAGCAGCACGCCTCCGCCATCGGTCATGCATGGGCCTGAACTTGAGGTGCGAGGCATCATGCGCACTACTGCTGCAGCAGCCGGATGACGGTGTTGTTGCCGTGAGTGACGCGCTGCACGAGGCCCTTGCCGGCCATGTCCGACAGGTGGAACTCCCACCCGAAGCGGCTGCTCTTCAGCGGAGCGTCCACGAGCGCCTTGTGAATCGCCTCGCGCTTCCGCCGCCGCCGCAGCGACAGCTGGATCTCCTTGCGGCCACGCTCCACCGCGGCCATCTGCACCAGCAGCCCTTCCCTTGGCGTCTCTTCATGAAACACCGCTTGTGCCATGCGCCCCATGCGTCGGCCTGCCGTGTTACCCGGCCCTACCCACCCCCACTGGGTTACCTGCCTACAGCGCTCTGGATCTCTGCCGGTCGACCGGTACACATGTGCATGCGCCACATGTGCTGGGCCAGTACCTGTCACAGGTGCTGCGGGCCCGCGCAGCCGTCGACGATTCAGCACACATGAGCGTGTGGCACCGACGTTTGTGACACGCACCTACTTTTGCGGGTGTGCTCATCGACAAGTGGTGCCGGGCAGTGCGCCAGGAGGCGTGCCATAGACGCCCAGCAGGCGATGCGACGCCTCCAGTTTAACGGGGCGCGTTCATCGAGGCATGGCCACTACACCAGACTGCATCATGGCGGCTGCAGGAGGAGCTTCCCGCGGCGTTATACCAGCAACATCAGGGAATATGAAGTATACAGGTTTAGGCAGAGGCACACCACGCTGCCCACGCCCGGCACGCTGAGCCTCATGATGTTCACAGGCCCGCTCGTGTGCCGCTGCAGCACGCCGGCGAGCAGCAGCGCCTCGATCACGGCTTTCGCAGATGCCGCTCCTGCCCCTTGCACGGCGCCGCCGGCTCCACTGCCGTCGCCGCCGCTGCCGCCGTCGTCCGAGCCGTCCGGCGCCGCGGTGGCCGCGCGACTGCGGCGGCGGCGGCGGCTGAGGACGTCGGCACGGCGTGCTTCGTCATCCGCGATGCGCGCTCTGCACAGTCAGCAGCGCTCGGTCGAATAGACGGTGCACCGGAGCTGCGGAGAGGCAGTGGCCGTGCAGGGAGCGTGGCAACACAGCAGCGCTGATGAGTCGATAGCAGTGAGGTCGTTGGAGTGCATCTCCTGGCACATCGTGCACGCAGCACTCCACGATGACTGGCAAATCGATAGGCACTTGCCGAGCGATGTTTCTTGAGACGCGCGACACGACAGCTTCCAACCTGCACAGCTGGATTTCTGGCACACTGCTCCAGCCTGAGAAAACACCGGAAGCTCCTGGTTCACCGACCGAACCGGTGCGTCCCTGTGCAGATCGGACAGCGCCACATCCATACCTGTGGATGCTGTAACATCGACTGTGACAGCACAGGCGTTGACAGCCGCACATGCGGTGCTCACATGCCCGGACCGCATCTAAGACGAGTCAAGAACAAGCAGACCAAACGGCGGCGGTGTGGCTGCACCATCTTTGAGGCAAGGCTTTGCGGACGTCAGGAGCCATGGGGGGCTGTTCGCCCGCACAAGTGACCTGGACTGCATACGGATCCTGGAAGCATCCCGCACGCGTGTCATGCAACAGGCCCCCGTTGGCAGCAATCCACGCAGGGGAGGTGTGGACACAGGTGTGGCAGGTGTGGGACAGGTGTGGACGCACCTTGCGCCACCCGACCTGGTGCATTCGTGGCCTCGAGCCTCCAGCGCCCGCGTGAGCTTAGCCTCTGGCGATTCCACGCGGAATGTGCCGGACGCGATGAGGCCGCAGATGGCATCAATGGCTTGGCCCAGCAGACCTGCAGCGGGACACGATGTCAACCCCGGCCGGCCCTGGCCATGCCCCGGAGTTACCGGGCTACCCTCACCGGGTGACTGCAACTGCAGCGCAGCCTCAGCGCCCCCGCAGAGTGCAGTGCCCCTGGGTGACTGGTGCAATGGTTGGGGAAGTGGTTCACATGCACTGGGGAAGTGGCGTAGGGGCAACTGCAGCGCAACTGCCGTGTCAGCACATGTGTCTTCAAGAACGAGGTGAGAACATGCACGTGGGCGTTGCGGCACACAGCCACACATCAGCACATGGCCACACATCGAAGGTTCACAATTGAGGGCTCAGACGGTCCCGGTCGCCGGAGGTGTCAATGTCGTTGTGGATACGGCGATGTAATCATACATTCAAACGACCGTGCCAGCATGCCGGTGGCAGCTTGGATGTTGGTGCGCATGCATGTGAGCCACAGCTGTCAGCCAAACAGATGCGCTGTGTTTCGTACGCAGACGCTGTATCGTGGAACAGCAGTGGCATGCTTCCGATTGGCATTGATGCGGCTATTTGCAACGAGCGCGAGGTTCGCGTTTGTCTGATGCGGCTGCCAAGGCTGCTAGTGAGATATGCCCCTTGGCAGGCTCAGTGACTGCGCCACCCTGTGCGCAAGCCAATCCCACCCCTCACACTCTGCCGCTGCGGTGTGCTGTCTACATATGAGCGGAGCTGCAGCTGTGACGAGTTCATGGATGCAGCAGCTGTGTGTTTTCATTCACGCAGGTGAGGCACTTCAGTGTGATCGCACCGGTAACAGTGGTCTGAGGCGTGTCCTCGTAGGAGGTGAGGACAAGAACGATTGTGCGATGCAAAGTGTTTGACAGCCTGCTCTATTGTTCGCCGTGGCGTGGCTTGCCTGTAGGCCGCAGGAGGTAGGAACAGAGTCATGCCAGGCGGAGTAGCAGAAAATAAATGATGCTGATGATAATAGTTCGTCACCTGGGTTTTATGATTTTATAAGTTGAGGTCGAGAACCTGGGGAAAATGGAGTGTGACGGCCCTGGAAGGAGGGTCGACAGGTCATGTGCAACGGTTGTGAGGCATCAGCACCTGAGCCCTGGCCTGCAGCGTTGCCGTTGAGATTGTCTGATGCTGTGCTCTTGAGCTGATCCATCACCTGAAACCAAATGCAGCGGTCAGCAGGGCAGATTATCGTTTCACGCACGGTGCCTACGGAGCCCACCTCTTGAAACTCTGACTGAAGCAGCACGACTGAGTCACTGCCGCTGGACGAAAATTTGAGGACGACGATTGCGGCCGTGTCCTGTAGACGCTGCAGCTCCTGATCTAGCTCCAGATTTGACCGCCCGTGTAGCACATCCTGCACAGGTTCCAACCAGCCCTGCTCGCATTGCTCTTGAAATGGACAGTACGAGCATGTCCGATTCAAGTCCCAGGTAAGGAATCACCGGCGTGCTGTGGTCCTGTGGCGCATGCCCCCACTGCATGATGCCGTGTCTGTTCCAGGAGGGCCAGGTCACTGATGTTGGCAGCATCCACTGACAGCACATCGCCCCTTTCCAGCTTGCACGAAGAACAGGCTACGAAGCGAAACGGCTCATTCACTTGCCGCACGGCTTGAGCGGACACTGAGGCAGTAAGGGATGCGGTAGCCAGTCGGACCTGCAGCTGGGAATGCAGAGCCAATGCAGGACAGCCTTTGGGGGCAGCGCGCTTTGGGAATTTTTCTGATAGCATCTTGATAGCCAACAAAGCGTCACTGTCGTCAATTGACCAGTCATCATCGTCGTCGATGGTCTCAGCACGGGCTGGGTCGGGCCGTGGCTGTGGTTGTGACGCAACTGTGCCTGCAAGAAAGGTGCTCCTTAAATGAGCCTGGCGAATGCGTGTTCGTAAAATATACGAGCGCCTCATAGCAGCAGCATAAATTATCAAGCGCACTGGGCAGGGTGCCAAGAGCATCTCGCTCCGCTGGAGCCTGCAAGTCGTCCCGAAAGAAACCTCCGCCTTCCCTGATCGGCGATGCGGCATGACGCACTATACGAACAGCAGGGCCAATTGTTGCAGCACTTGCGTGTTCCGAAGCAGGCCCATCGCGAGCTGATCGTCCAGTATTGAGCAAAGACTGCAGCGTGCGCTTTCTGGTTTGTGCATCCATCCACTTGGCCTGTGCAGCGACGTCGGCTCAACATCCACTTGCACAACCCCCACGCTATGCTCCACCACACACAGGGCGAATCGTTGCGAGGCTGCATATTTTGTAGAGCATGCCCGTTGCCAGACAAGGTGTTCATTGCTCACGCGATGGTGACCCGATGTTCAGCCCAGTAGCCACTTCTTGAACCGAGCACCCTCTGGTCGGTGCTGGGTTTGTCAACAGCATTTCAAAGCCACCAGGACATACTGGTCACTCAACATAAAACTATGGTCAGTGTGTCTCAATTGTGTATCTTCAGGTGGGTTGCGCCGTGTCCACGGTCGACACCCATGGCAATCAGCAGAACCACCATGCCTCAGGCAGTGCACCTCATTCACTTCCAATCCTCCAGTCTGGCATGTCGACGCAGCCCCTACAGGGGCAGTGTATGTGCGCTGGGTGAGCACTGCTCCTCCGCGACCTGGGTAGATCCAATTCTTTGGCCACATGTGGCCACGGTCTCATGATGCACGCACACCACGTGCGACACAATGCAGCTAGCCCATCTCAAGACCACGTCAATGCACCGCGTTGCTGACAGCCTCTACCACCACAGTGGCACACTCAGATCAGTACTTCAGGCCCAGCCTAACGGCCATGTATGGCATTCGCATCGCAATCTTTCTGGAGCAAGACGTGCGGACACTCCCCACACATACAACATCATAGCGCTCACTCCCCAAGCACACAACACCACAGCACAAACCCACGCAAACCATGCTGGCACAACAGCAGCATCGACCTCACACAGGCTCAGCATGCTCACCCGCAGCCCGCCGCCAGAAGCAGCTCGGCCTGCGGCTGCAGAAACCTAGGGCCGAAGTCTCACCACTGATAGCGCCGCGTGCTGTGCTGCGTGCTGTGCCACCGCTTCTCGCAGCGGCGGTACCGGGCCACGCCCCGCTCCTGCACGAACGGCTGGTCCGGCCATGTCATGCTGCTCCTGGAGGGCGTGCCTCGGGGGTCTGATGAAGGAGCCACCCTTTGCTGGAGCTGCTCCGCGCGCGGTTGCAGTGCCACCGCACCGGCGGGACTCCAAAGTCACGCTATCGGGGTCGTGGTCTCAGCAGGCAGCAGGGCGCTGTCCCTGGGTACCCCTGACGCAGGCGTGCCTTGACCCGCGCCATCGTGTCTCCGCAGCCGTACATGCCCCGTGCTGCCGCGTCACAAATGGAGCGTGGCAGAGCTGTGAGGTGCGGGGGGGGGGGGGGGGGGATGTTGCGACAGTGGCCTAGGGGCCCTTGAAGCGCATGGCGGGCTCGCTGAGGAGCGTGGCGAGGGAGCGGTCGTCGACGCGGGCGGACGCGTAGTCCTCGCGCAGCGCGATGTACTTGCGCGCGGTCCCGCGGTCCATCTGCAGCCCGGTGTCGACCACCTCCAGCAGGCTCTCGGGGGGAACGATCAGCGTGTTTGCCAGCTGCAGCGCCTGCACCCACGCCGCCCCGCCTCACGCCGGCCCCGGCAAAACCCCCCGTGGAACACCAGACAACCCTGCCGACCGCGTTTGAGCCGGCCTCGAGGCGTGTCTGGATCCCTGCGTGGGCGTCTGCCGCGCCGGATGATAGGAACACACAAGCACGACGATGCGGTGTGCGGGGACACTGCTCGCCGGAGCTAGGGTGCGCTTGCTCGGTGGTTGAACAGCGGCCCGGTGTAACCTGGCGGCGGACCACCCGGCGACGTGCGTGAGCGAGTGTGGGGTGGACAGGAGTGTGGGGGGGGGCCGCGGGGGGGCTCTGGGAGTGCAGCACCTGCTCGAAGCCGTCAGATACGCGCTGCACCTTGAAGCGGGCGGCCGCCGCCTGGTACTCGGCCATGTCGCGTTTCCACTGCAGCGCTCCAAACACGCTGAACTTGAAGCGCAGCATGTGCTGCAGCAGCATGTCCTTCAGGCTCACGCCCACCTGCACAACCACCACCGGCATCCTGGTCGAGTTCTGCGACGCAGCTGCGTCAGCATCGCCCGGCCGCCGCTGACGGGCAACAGCTCGTCTTTCAGGGGAACACCACGGCACGAGACGGTGCGGGCCGGGCACCGCACGGACTGTGACGCACTGCAGAGAATGCATACATCCGCAGGGACCTGGCGGCAGCACACAGTGCAATCTCGTGTCAGCCACACGGCCCCCACTGCGACCACGGCTCCCGCAACACGACCCTCAGCCCACGCTCCAAGCAGCCGGTGCGCACGCGTCGGACGACCAGTGTCATCCGCACCCCCGGGGTGCGGCGGCGCACCTCACACAGCAGGCTTGCGGATGCGGCGGCCGGCAGCGCGGCGGCCACGGCGCGCGCCACAGAGCGCACGAGCGCGGTGACGGTAGCGCACGCCGTCGTCGGCGCGTCGATGTGGCTCACGTCCCCCGCGGCCGCCTGGAAGTCGGTCCGCCGCTGCTCCGCCTGCAGCGTGCGGGCAAACAGCAGGTCCAGCGTGTCCGCAAACGCCGACAGCGCGGCCTCGATGCTCCGCTCGAGCACCTGCGTCAGCTGCGCGAGGGCCGCGAGGCTCTCGTTCGCCGCCGTCGTCCTCTGCACATGCACACCACCCTAACGCTCGGATGGCCAGCACACGCGGCCTCGAGGCCCCAGGGCACACACCGTACGCTGCGCAGAAACGCGGTGGGTTTTCACAACAGCCAAGGCAGGCCGCACGACTGGCGTGCGTTGCACCCGCGTGTCTTGATCTCGAGATCCTGCTAGCTTCACCCTGCGCAGTTCTTTTGACAGGATACACGTGCGGATGTGACACTCCCTGTCACCTCCCGATGGCTACCGCATGCATGAGCTGTGGGTTCACGTGCGGCTGCGTTGCAGGGAGGGGGGCACAGCACACAGCACGCAGCGCACCACTAGCAGCCGCGGCTGGACCGCGGCTTGGAAGTGCCGCTGCACGGCGTCCACGATTTCCCCTGTGGCCGCAACGGCGCGGAGGACCTCGTACGGGCCGGTGGACATGAACGCGTCGGCCGCGTCGGGTGCTGACGCGGCATCGGCGACGGTGAGCGGTGCCTTGAGCGCCGCGAGGGAGCGGCGGCTCGCGGCGGAGATGCCGGCGAGCGTGTGCGTGACGACCTGGTCGAGCAGGCAGCACGGCGGGAGGTCGGGGACCTTTTTGTGAAAGAACGCGGAGATGTGCGTGGCCGCGGGGGCTGCCGGGAGGAGCATCACGGCACGCTGGATGACGACGCGGTGCCACCCGATGAACGACGCCACCGCCTGGGGATCCACCACCGCCTGCGCACGCATGCATGCTGCCCCTCTCTTCAACAGATGCTCGTGCACGACGCGGGGTGGGTACGGCTCTCCATGTGCGCACCTCTACGACGTGGCGAGACGCATGCCATGCAGCTCCGCGCGCCCCATGGGGACTGCAACAGAGCGCGTAAAACCAGTGCTGGTGACAGGTCGTCCACTGCGCACGTGCTTCATTCCATGTGACAAGCAATGCAGCTCAGTCGGAGCCCACAAGCTGCTTCACATCTGTCGAGACTCTGCAGACAGATGGCATGCCGTGGGAGGCAGGGGTGAGGAGGGGGGGCGCACGCCGGCGTCCTCGTCCTCAGCAACCCCGATACGCGCCCGCACAGCAGCGACGCCCTTCTTCATGCCGGCCCGAAGGAAGCTCGTCGCCTTCCCGGCGCCGGCCTGCACCTTGGCCCCCGCCTCGGACAGCCGCTCGGTGCCGGGCATGCTGAACCGCTCCGACAGCAGCGTGAGCTGCGCGTTCTGCGGCGCGATCGCGTCGCTGCCGGCGGCGGCGGTCGGTGAGTCCGGCGCGCTGCCGCGTGCCGCCGTCGCGAGCGCAGCGCGCTCCGCCTCCAGCCGCCGCCACTGCGCCGCGAGCCACTGCTGCTCCACTCGCGGATACGGCGTCTGCACGCACGCACTCCCCCCTCTCACTCCGCGAGCCGGCCGCAGCCACGCGCAAAGGCGCCACGCAATCTGTATCGCCATGCATGCCCAGAGTGCCATGCATGCCCGTCACAGCACACTGCGAAAGTGTCTACCTCATCGAGCACCAGCATCCTATCTGCGCGCTGCTTGCGACTCCGACTCAGCATGCCCGGCTCATGCACCTCTCACGCAACAGATCTCACTGGCACTGCCACCCGATGGCCACCTGAAGCAGCACCTGTCCGTGTTCACCCGTTCACCTCAGCTCAGGACATCCGCCCGACAAGTCGGCTCACACGGCATGCATATACGGCACGGGCGGGTGTGCGGGAGGGGGGGCGGGCACGCCCCAGGTGCGCTTGCGGGATGGAGGAGCGGCCGCATGCAAGTGTGACAGAAGGAGGCAGGGTGGGAGGCAGCGCGCCTGTAGGATGGAGAACAGGCCCTCGAGGGATGTCTGAGCGTCCTCCTTGACGGGCAGCTCCGACACGATGGCGTCCACTGCCTCGCGCACGACGTCGCGCGCCGGCGGCAGCATGCTCAGGTACGCGTCCAGCGCCGTGAGGAAGTCGGCGGGCTCCGGGAAGTTCGCGGTGTCCGGCGGCGACACCGCCGCGAGCACAACGCCCTCCGCCTTCTCCTCCACGATCCGCACCACCAGCGTCTCGATCGCCTCCTGCACGTGACTCCCATCGCCTCGACCGCCGCCGCCCGGAACCACAGCGGCTCTTCCGCAGCGTACATTCGACTGTTTGCGCTCCGCACACGTGGCAAACACGCGCGGCGATAGACGGGTACCCTGACACGTCCCAGAGCGTGAGGCGAGCGAGGCAGCCCACGGTTCCAGAATCTACAGCGCAGTGCACCCACCGCACATCGCCAGGAGCATCACGCAGCACCAGATCGCGGCACATCATTGAGTAGAACGGCGGGAGCACAACCGCGCGCCGGGGGGTTCACAGGGTGCTACATCCCTCACCGGGTGCTACATCCCTCACCGCTGGGTGTTGACCTCCGGAGGCACCACAGCCAGGCACCTGCCGCAGCGTGGGCGGTCATCGGGAGCGCCGGCATCACGTCCACCGAGCGCCCGCACCTCTTGGAAACTCCACGGTGTGTGGCGTCGGGAGAGCAGTCGGAATCCGGAATCACGCCAAACCTAAGGGGCCTGGCCGTGGCACCGCCAGCAGAGGCGAGGGCGCACAGGTTCAGGAGGAGGGGGGACGGAGGGAGCTCTGTGTCCGATGCTGGCGGCGGAGAGCGAGCGGACGAGCGCTGCCTCAGCACCCACCGCCGCTGCACCGGCGTGCGGAGTGCTACCAGGCACTTCCGAGACGTATGGGCGCGCTTTGCCGCACCTTCCAGGTTGAGAAAACGAGGGAGAACACCGACTTCTCGTGGACGATGGTGTCTACCAGGTCCGACAGCTTCTGCTGCAGGGCGTACGTGCGCGCTTCCTTCTGCGACGATCCTGGTAGCCACGGCGGCTGCGCCTGGCGGTCGGGCGCATTCCGGAAGAGCGGCATCATCGCGATGTAGCCCTTCACGGCCGAGCCCTCCGCGCCAAAGTGTGACAGGTCCATGCAGCACTTGGCCATGACCTTCAGGTCCGCGGGCTGCAGGCAGCGCCGCAGGATCAGACGCGGCACCACCAGCCCCCGAGCACGCTCTGGCAGGTCACGCACATGCATGTGCACACCCTGGCAGCAGGACATGCTGCAAGCACGCGTGAGCCTGCAACGTCCAGTCAACAGCGAGCGTACACAGGCAGGAGTGCGGTGAGACCGCCCAGAGGCAGCCCGCCCGACCCGACGGGCCGCCGTGCTTGTTGAGACAGCCGGGAGGCGAGCACGGCAGGGACGATGGTGACCTGACCGTGGACGTGTGACGCAACTTCTGTAGGCGTGAGCGTACAGCGGTCACAGCGGGTGTGCTGTGTGCTGTGTGCACGAGGGGCATGGGGAGGTGGAGAGGCGAACGTCTTGTGTGCATGCGTCCATGAATCGGGAGAGCAGCCGGTTCTCGAGCTTGTTGCGGTACGCCAGGAGGTTGCGGAGCGCCGCTTCGACGGTGCCAGGGGCTGCGTCGTCGATCTCCTCCGGAGAGAGCCCCAGCCGGAGGTTACTCATGCGGAGGTCTCGCGCGAGCGGCAGCATGCGCTGCACGAGCGCTGCCGCCTCAGAGAGGCGCGAATTGTCACGGAAGACGGCGTCCAGCTGAACCGAGGCCGCCGCCGCCCGGCCGTTGGCCGCCGCCGGCAGAGCTGACGTGGCAGCGGCGGCGCGGCCGCGCGGGGGGGGCAGCGGCGCGACGTCCATCGCCTCCACAGGTAGCTCGGAGAAGGTGGCGAGGTGGCCGAGGACACTGAGTGCGCTGCGCGCTGTCGCCGTGATGCGGTGCGCGGTGGCGAGACGTGTGCCGGTGGTTGCCGCGGCCGCAGCGAGGGAGGAGGTGGTCAGGTCCATGCCCCGGAAGTCTGCGGAGGAGTTGTCAAGGCTGATGTCGACCGCGTCTAGCGTCTCGGTGAACGACTTCTCATGCGTGGCAAGCTCTTCCTGCACACAAAGCATGGGCTCAGACGCAACGGATGCGTCTCTTTCTGGTGCTTTCGATGGTGGCTGGTTTATCCTATCCAACAAGCCGTTCCAAGGCTGTTTGCACTCTTTTTTCACAGATGTGCCTCCCTGCCGGCATGTGCCTTGTCGAGGCTTGAGACAGGTCCACACAGCCGTCAGTCGACTGGCCGTGCACGTCGCCCTTCGGGAATGGATCGGACACAGGTGACACACTTGAAATGCTTGTGACTGACTGCCTCTCATGTGAAAAGTAGGAATACCTGAAGAAAGGTTACATGCTTGTTGGCACGGGTCTCGACTCCTGCAAGCGTTTCTTCTGCTCCATCCAGAACTTCCATGGCCTGACCCAGCGCCTCAACTGGATCGACATCGGTAGCCTTGAAGATGGTGTTGGGTTTGTCAAAGAGGATCATCAGCTCGCTTGCAAGGTTTGACAAGTAGTCATCGACAGCTTCGTCCTCGCTGAACACCAGCATAGACAGGCCGGCATCCCGCTTTGTGGGAGCCGATCCGGCATCCGAAGGATTCGGAATGATACCAGATGTCTCTCCTCCCGCATGTGATCGAGTGGACATGAAGCTCTCCTCCCGCTGGACGCTGATGGAGGGCTGACGCCCTTGGGACATACCCCCCACCCGTTCTGGACACAGGAAGCCAGCACTCACAAGCCAGACTTGCTCCAATGCAGGTGAACAAATTCAATGCAGTGACACTGTGCAGATTTCTCGAGCTAGGCCACACCTGCGCCAGTAAACGACATGACTTTGACGTCTTTCACATCTCAATTTGGATGTGTCTGGTCGCCAAAGATTTCCTCCAGGCTATATACATAAAGCTGAATATTCTCATCTAGCGCGACCCGTTCTTTGCTGTTGCTGGAACGGTCACCGCAGTCCGCGTGCGTGTGACACAGGTTATTGCAGAGCCATGTAAAGATGCACTATTTGTCGTCCAACCACCACGAAACCCGCTGTTGAGCAATGATCTCTTCAATGAATTTGCTGAGTACCATCTATTGCTGTGATCTACATGGTCTTGGTAGGAAATGCCCAACAGGGCTGGTTGCACCGAAGCCATGATCGCAGTTACCTGATGCACTTTGCGTCGAGAATGGCGGAAAACTATATTTGAAGAACGCATGCCTGCCACTGTGTTTTAGCCGGTACGATGCAATGGTTTGTAACGTGTACTCTATGCGTCGACCGTCCCGGCGACAAGTGTTCTTGAAGGAAACGTCATCATGTGAACAGCTTGTCGTGGTTGGCCCCACAGTGCACGGCATTGCTATTGCGGTCGAATGAAGTAACTCTTTGCTGCATATTTATCGATGTGTTCGCGTCTGGCTGCCTCCGCAGGTAATCAAAATTGCTCTAAACTTCGTGACCCCGTGATCGTTTGTTCATTGCCCTGCAGTGTAATGATGTCTGCGATTATTCGAAAATTTCCCGTGCTGTTGAACTGCAGGGCTCTCAGGAATTGCTGCTTTGGTGGCACTGTCCGGACCTTTGGTTGCCTTTCATGCCCTGTCCATGTGGTGGTCCATCGTTACAGCGTTGTTTGTAACGGCAGCCATAATATTTTTGCTTCTGGCAAGCTGGACCGATCCTGGCTACATGCAGCAGTATACCGATCGGGACCCGTTGATCGACATCCTGTTTGAGCAAGCCAGGCCCGCAATGCAGAATACGCGTAGCTTGAGGGTGACGGTGGAACATGAAGGATGTACCTATCATAGATTTCTTCACGATGGAAGTTGGGTCCGAGAAGAACCAGGTGAGCGCATGCATTGATCGCACTGTGGAGAACACTGCTCCCGACGAAACGCCAGCTCCACCGCAGGTGGCTAGATGAATTCGCGATTGAACACGACTCAATTTTCTACGTCCATCTTTTTCATGTCGTGTTTTATGTGCAGGCTCACGACGAGGTCATCGGTACTGCGGATCATGCCACATCTGGCGACCGCCACATGCACACCACTGCCAGCACTGCCAACGGTGTGTGCATAATTTTGATCACCATTGCGATGTCTTGCACATCTGTGTCGGAGGCCTCAATCACCGCTGGTTTACACTCTTCTTGCTGTCCGCCCTGGCTGGATCGTTGACCCTCTGTGGAGGTGGTGCACGCACCATTGTGCTTCTAGGCTTCCGCAACGGTGCGTACTAACTCTTATCCAACGTTGACGCATGCACGCTCAGCAAGTCATAATCAATTGCCACACATAACACCAGTAAGTCGGGCGGATGTGTACGGGACCTGAGTCACCTGTGAAAAACTGCTCCAGCTCCTCCTTGACAGCTTGCCACCCGCGATCTCTTACGTGCTCCCCTTGAAAGGAAACATATTCTGCAGGGCTGAAACCCCCGTGGCAGTTTTGGGGGGCGGTCATCCTGGAGCCGATCTACATGTATGCTGCATTGTGCGCGTGTGTGGGATGCATGCACCTCGGCCTCATGTGTGCCGTGGTCACCACAAAAGATATGATCCAGTTCGGCTGCGGCACCTGCAACGATCGGGCCTGCGGCCCTGGTGGCTGCAATTTCCTGTTGGGGCAATGGCGGCGCCAATGGTGTGCACCTGTCAGGTCCCTAAAGCAGGCGACAGATGCCGATGTCCCCAGAAGGCCACAAGCCGCGATAGTTCCAGAACTGGAACCGCTGCTTGCAGAAGATGTGTAGGCCGCATCTGCCCGTGTTGTGTTTCTGAACACACATTACATGCCTGCTGACACAGCTGCCCGTCGTCGCTCATGAGAGAGTTTGGAACTATCGAGTCAGCTGTAGTCCTTTCAGTCAGGATTCGCCACAGTTTCTGAGTGCAAGCGGCTGCACGTTGACGTGCCATGTGTAGACCGGTGCCTCGTATCGTCGTTAGGTGGCTTCTTTCAGCACTGCCAACACAGCAACCCAGTATGTAACTCTGCTACAAATGCAACCGGGATGTGGATTGTGTTGTCCGTTTGAATCAGGAGTCGCTGAGCGTGTAGGCAAGCAGCTAACAAGCTGATGTGCACCGTGCAATTGGGACCAGTGAAGCGTGGGCATGCAGACAGTGTGGTGCTAGGTAATGTATGGTGTCCAACTCACACGCTTGCAATCAGTCAAACGTGTGCACACCGACACACCACCGATACCGATGCTGTGCATTCTTACCGCAGCACCATCCGGGATACAGTCGCATGTGACAAGTGTTCTGCTGCATGGCCTGTCCAGTCACGGCACATTGCTCACTCTTGTGTGTGATGTAAATTGAACACCTACCGGGGTTCGCCATGTCATGAGAGCCCATTATATCTCCACATTGCGCTTTTGGACACAACATACTACAGCAAAACGTGAAACCAGTTGCACAGTCGTAGCTGTCAATGGGCAAAGAGAGCCACAACGGAATGCTTTGGCAGACATCTGGGCACCCCCAGGATGGGCATTTCCGTTCCAGATGCTGTTTTGGATTATGAACACTGACGATTGCAGAGTTGGACCTGCTTGTTCCTTTGCACATGGGCTTCCAATGAACAGGTCGACAGCGTTGGCCCTGCTCCCGCTCGAGTGCTACTCGAGTTCTTATGGCACTTCATACGTTACAAGCAGAGACACGACTGGTGCCGAAAAGTAGAATCATTGCGGCACAGACCTGTGGTACTTCCACAAGCAAAGCATCAGTCATGGTTGCAGCTTGGCACCCTGCTGCACTTTGTCACTACGCACGCCAGCCGTCCCCCCCCCTCCGCAGCACACCATGCAGCCGCAAAACCACGAGCAGCTGTGTGGCGTACTCGCAACAGCTACACCTCACCTGTCATCTGCACCTCGGTGGTGGACTATGCAAGCAAGCAAGCACACGCATCATCATCAACGGCGCATCCACATGCCCGGCGCCGAACTCAGAGGCCTTGCTGCTCTCAAACGGCCGCCTCACACATGCCTATGGCACCGACCACTGCAGCCAACCATCCAGGACTCCTGTACAGCTTCTGGTCACGATTCTGCAGGACAATCCCACACAATCAAGCAGCAGGCGGCATGTCAGACATATCAGGCTGCAGTGTTGCAGTACCCGTTTAGGACACTCATTCACACACCAGCACTGAGGCACTGGCAGAGTCGGCAGGGTTGCGGCCCCTCTCCCCTGACACGAACAACAACATGTTCCTACACGCTCCAGCCCGGCAAGTGCCTCCATCTGCACAGTGGTGCCAGCACCGCGGTGGTCAGTGCACGCTCCCACGCACAGCCCGGCACTCGGGAGAATGTCCATTTCATTGCCACCGATTCGGAGGCCGGGCCCTGGAAACGCGTGTCAGCCGCTCGACAGCGCCACTGGGTTCCGAGTCGGCCCACACATGCATGGCGGAAACACCCAAACGCGGAAACGGACGGCTCCAGACGCATCCGCCACCTCCAGCCGCAGAGGCCGCGGTTGTCGCGGGCGGCCTCAACAAGGCCCCACCCACAGCTGTGCACCACTCTCCGCCGCTTGAGGCTGCCACCCCGAGCCAAAAGCGAGACACCTCGCCCGAGACGGACACGGCCCGGAGGTTGTGGCTCGGGGTGCAACCACTTGCCTGCCAGGCTGCTATCAGGCGTGCAGGACCTTGCTGCGCAGCAGGCCGCAGCGCTCGTCGGTGCGCTGGGGCGCAACGGCTCCCGCATCCCGCCGGCGGGCACACTGTGCGGGGCTCTGCACGGCCAGTAACTCCCACTGACCTCTACAGCACTCGTTACGAGTGCCCGGCTGTCTCGGCACCATCTCCCACCGCACGCTCCGCGCAGGAGCAACTAGTCTACCGCACGCAGATGCTACAGTGACGCTTGGCTTGCTGATGCGTGGATCAGGCTGACGCCCGCGGAACACGTGCCGGCCATCCCAGGCGACCGATGTAGCTGCGGTTCCCTGCTGACTCGAGGTGCTTGCCTGAGCGGCCACAGGAGCAATCAAGCTGCTGCTCGCAACATGCAACCGCACTGCTGGTCGCACAGGTCAAGGTCAGCCACCTTGGTACGCCACAGCATGCTACAGCAGGCCGGGCGGGGGGGAGGCCGGCGACCTCTCCCTCAAGCGCCCACCAGAGGGTCAGCACTGCATCACTACCACGGCCCACGGATCCCACCCAAGCACCGGACCACACGGCGTCGGCCCCTGCTCCACAGCCCATACCGCCAGAGCGTGAGGCACGCCAGCGTAGCGTCCACCCTCGCCGCGCACAGCGCGACGCAACAGCCCCACGTACCGGCACATGCCTCACGTTGCAGCCGGCCGGCCGCAAGAGGAGAACCGGCCGAGCCGGCGCGATCCACCCGCCAGCACGCGCGGCACGACTCAATGCAGCGCGTACGAATGCGCGCGGCGCGGTGCCGCCACCGGGCCGTCCCCCTCCCGGAATCTGTACAGCCGCGTCGCGCCGCATAGCGCCTCGTGGCAGTTGTGGAAGAGTGCGCGGTCAAACGGGTTGGTCCCCGCCGGCCCCCGATGCCTGAAGTACTCGTACGTCGTCTGATTCGTCGAAAGGAGGTACGTGTGGAAGCCTGAGAGCGCTCCGACAAAGATGAGGGCGAGGATGGAGTAGAGGATCATGACGAGGAGCGCCCACTCCCGGAGGAGCGACTCGCCGACCTTGTCGCGGTTCGCCAGCTTGATGACGCGTAGCACGCACAGCACGAGGAAGAAGATGCAGGTGAGGGAGGCGCCGTAGATGAAGGCGAGGTAAGGCTGGTAGTTGCGGCGGCCGATGCAGGTGCCGACCCAGGGGCAGTGGTGGTCGAACTTTTCGATGCAGCCGTCACACACGGCGCAGTGGCTGCAGCGCGGCGGCCGGTACAGCCGGCATGTCGGGCAGTACTTGGTCGTGACCTCGTGTCCGTTCACCTCCCGTGTCCAAGTGCGCCTGCACCAGCGCCGCAAACAGGTGTGGCTGTGGCGTGACGGGGCCGCGATCCGGCCGGATCCAGCTGGAGGGAGGCGGGGTGCGTTGCAGAATATGGGTGTGCGAACTGGATGTGCGGTAGACGCGTGAAAGACACGTGTGTGGGACCTGGGTGTGGCATGGCCGCATGACTGATACGTGTGTAGTGGTCAGACGGTATGTGAGCCTGGGTGCTCGGTAGACAAGATGAGGAGGGTTATTGGGTTGGATGGGCGGGCTGTGACGAGAGATAGAAAGCAGTGCGCAAGCATGGTGGAGCAGTTGTGCATCGCCTGGCGCATAGCAGCTGAGACTGTTGGCTGTGGCTGCCAGTGACATGTTGGGTCTTGGGCAACCCAGCTGTGGCAGGTGAGGCGTGAGGCGTGATCTGCCGGCTGCCTGAGTGAGACTGCAACAAGCTCTGTTTTGCACGATGTAATACATGACCCTCATACGGTGGAATGCTGAAATAAGGACAGACAGCCACATCAAGAGGTGACCGGGATGGCCTGAGGGCACAGCCTGTACCCAATTGTCTCGAAGGATACCAGTGCACTGGTGATTGATTAGTGCAATGTGCCAGCGTGATGTGTACTGTGCGAAATGAGACATCATCCTGATGCTGAACAGATTGAATGGTGGGATATATGCAGACGAGATGCAGATGAATGCACAATCATGCCAGCACACGGACGGGCCCAGGAAGACACAGAAGAGACGGTGGAGTCGCACAATTCCGGGGCTGGTCTCGGGGTATGCCGCTTGATGACTCCGGGGTTCTTCAGGCCGGTGAGCACAAGGGCAACAAACGTACAAGCACACAAAATTGCCAACGAGATGATGACGACCGGGGGGAGTTCGTCATCATCCATATCAACGATGACCCATCCAAAGAATAGGCCAATAGGTAAAAGCACCAGGAGTTGCGTCAGAACGAAACTCTTCCAGTCTGGCCCTGCACATCACAGGGACGCCTGCAACGACCGCATGTACGCTGTTGCAGATAATCCGCCCATAAAAGGGCTCAATAGATGCCTCGGAAAAACAAAACTCACCAACAGTTATGGTAGAGTTGCACAGTACTGCGTGCTTGGACCGTTCCATCATCATCACATCTCGATGGCCCTTCTCGCGATGCTGTGCCGGGAAAGGCCGTGGATCGTCCATTACGCGCCACCGGCTTAAGACAGCAGCCGATGGAATAGACTAGCTAATGCATTTAGCGTGTTTACCATTCGCCGACCTCTGCATCAGGTGCACACTTGTTATGGCAATGATGATGGAAAGCGTGGTTGAACACAGCTGATGCCATCATCAAGCGAGCCAAGACAAACCATTTGGGAGGCCCTAGAATAAGTGTGCAGCACCCAGTATGCACGATATAATCGACGCAGCTGCTCAACGTACGAAAGCACGCACGCGGCCCGATCTCCAAGTCCTGACAAGCCAAGGGCGACAATCGAAGCTATACAGCAGCTAAGAAGATCCCATTGAGGTTGATCAAAGCCAGTTGACCTTCTCAGATGGCAACCCGATCTCCGGCAACGAGGCACAGCTCCGCAGGACGTAGTGCGCAAACGAGTCAATGCGAATTAGCCGCCAGCATCAAAGCACTGGTGTCAATTCCACGTCTTCACACTCCCTCCACACCAGTTGTGTCGAAAACATTGTGTCGCATCAACATGCTGACAGTGTCCCTTGGCCACTCAATGACGCGTGTCAGACCTGTACATGCCGTCATTCATATACCCGATACCTCCAGCTTACGTCTGGAGGAACAATGTGCTTAAACAGGGGCTTCCGCGATTGGAACTGTCACTGCATGCTCATGTATGACCTGAGCCTTATGGCCTAAAGCATCATGCAAGGGTGTTCGTAAAGGCTCCCTTAGCCCAACCTCGCGTTCCATGGCAATGGTGTCGGTAACACATGTGTTTCCCGCTGTTATTTTGTGATTTAGGTCGACGAGCGCTCGCGTATGCTGATGTACGGCTGTATTCATGACCGTCGCAGTGTCCGTCTGACTGCACGACCCCAACCTAGCCACGCAACTCCTTCCTTACGCAGTGTCTCACTATGTCCTTGTGTTGACTTTGGGGCAGCTAAACGTTCAAGTAGGTTTTGACAGCGGCTGTACGCAGCGCAGCGGTGCCAGATGGTTGTGCACATACGCAACTAGGAGTCGCAGTTGTTTGTGGATCGCCCTCTCAGGTGCCCGCAGGCACTGTTGAAATTGAAGCATGTTGTCACTCTGCCTCGGTCAAAGCTCATGTGTCCCACACTGCAGCTGCTGCAGTTGTAGATCCAAGTGCGTCACACACACATCCACGTGATAAGCCAGAAGGAGTGCAAACAGATCACTGCGCTCAGGGAAGCGCTGCGAGCGCGGCAAGAGTTGCACCATACCAGCAGATCCGCGTGTTTGCATGCGGGTGCCTTTGGCACTGGCGGGGGTGATGGGCAGCTGTGGCTGTGGTGTGCTGCTGAGTCTGCGATCACTGTGGCAGGGGGGTGGGGGTGGCCGGGTCTGCGGGGGTGGCCGGGTCAGCGGCGGCTGCTTTAGCGGTACATGTGAGGCTGGCACCCGCTGCGGCGGCGGAGTTGGAATTGAACGCAGGGGATGGTGAGGCTGCGGTGGGTCATGATGCAGAGGGGGCCTGAATGCCATGAGTGGTGGGAGACACAGTCATGCTGGAGGTGGTGATATTTCATTAGGCTGTCGTTGTGGCGATCGCGCTCTCGACGACCGAAGCCACGTGTTCAGGAGCGCAGCTGCATGCAGCCCACTGGATTTGCTTTGTCACACAGTGGCCCGTGGTCCCGGTTATCCGGAGATGTCAATGTCCTTGTAGGATGGCGAGTAAGTGTCACATTTACATTTGCACATCACTAGCACACACAGTTGCTTACGGAGTGTGATGGCTGATGACGTGTTCATCATGACTCCTGTGGTGAAGGAGTCAAGGTCTATTCATGAGAGGAGATAGCAAGTCTTTGTGAGCCTGCCAACTCGAGCGACTGCGATTTCAGGACCTTGTTGAAACTGGTGTTCACGGCGCTGATAGCTCTGTGGGCTGGGCATGGATGCTTGCATCGGGCCTTGGTTGCCCACTGGCATCGACACCTACAAAGTGCCACTGCAAAGTGCCACTGCAACCCCTCAAGGTGGCAGATGGTCAAGCCAGCTATATGACAGCAACCGCTGTGATCAACAGAGTGCACAGAGCCAAGTTTGACTGAAAGATGCTGAACATGACTGGAATGCTGCACATGTCGTATAGCACGGACATTGGCGCCTCTCGATCGTCAAAGCTACTGGCAGTGGTCCTCACATGACCGACACGATGTGTGCGTCTTGCATATTTCAGTATGCTGACTGGCACGATGTTTGTGCGTGTGTTACCATGGACACCTGCCTCGTCTTCCCTGGGTCATTACGAAGAGGCCAGCTGATTGGATGATCAACGACAGCAGTGGCAACGACGTGACGTACCAGGCTGAAAGTTGTCGATGAAAGACTTGGCTTGCTGTTCCACAGGTACACTGGAAGCAGCTGGTGCTGGTCTCTGGGACAAGAAATGGCATTTCAAGCGCTGCTGAAGTGTCCGTAGGTGTGTGGCGTGATGGCCATGCGCGTTGGTGAACTACCTGCGATTGGAAGGCAATCCAAAAACGGGTGGGGATGAGATCCGAACAGGGAGCGCTTGGAGGAGCTACAGGCAGAAGGCAGCATGGAACTGTGTGTCATGGCATCCCCGGGGAGAAGGTCAAAGAGGGGCACAGAGGTAAGATGTCGGGGACCGGCGTGACGCTGGCAGCCCGGGGAGAGGCCGCTGGTTGGGAGGCTGACGCACGCATTGGCTGCTCATCTGGGAGGGTTTGCCAGCGACATCGCCGGCACTGCAGCGGGTGGCTCAGACGGGCTGCGTGGCGTGCTCTAGTGAGCCTGGGATGCTTCCGCAGCGACGGTAAACTGATTTCCCGGAGACTGCGCTCGTGTGGTGGGAGCTACACACCTGAAAATCATCATCTATCGTGGGAGATGCGCCCCAGAAAATCATCATCTGTGGTAAGAGGGGCGCCCTGCTCGGTGGGGATGCAGTGATGCCATTGCAGCTGAAAGCAGAGCGATCGGGCGTAGCTTCAAAGCAAGGGAGCACTGATGTGGGCGGCATGGAGTCGTTGAAACGGCAGTCTCCGGATTCACGCTTGGAGGTGTAGCCGCCACGGAATGGCTGCAAGGGTGCTCGGCGTGGTGATAGCAAGGCCGAAACTGGTCACGTTTCGCGACTAGGTATGTCCAATACATCCACGTGCACTTTTGCACCCTTGTTGTGAAGATGCATGGTACTGCGACCTCACAATGGTGATCGGTGATGCCAGAGTGCAGCTGTAATGGTATGGAAAACATGGGTACAAGGTCGGCCGGTCCGCAGTAACGAACCAGGACATAGACTTACAACTCAACATGGCATCAGACTCGGTACATTATGATGGGCCAAACAACCACACTCAGACCGGTGTGACACCACGACACCCTCAGTGTGCCAGGACTGAACAGCGTTCCATAACAATAGCATACAGAGGTGCTGCACACGACTGCAACTTGGTCTGGGCATTCACATCGCCCGCAGCCCGTTGCCTTGGCGTCAACAGGGATTCTTACAATTCAGTCCACCTTCTCCGGATTTTCTGGACGTGACACACCCGTGCTTGCTGCAGACCACACGGCAGCGCCGTGAAGCACACCGAAAGCGAACTGCACTATTCAACGAGCCATTCGATCCCTTGAAAGACAAAGTTTCCAAACAATATAAGAGCATATTTTAGGTGACATGGTGATGACCGACCCACACCGTGCCTAGCACAGGCCAGAGCTGGCTGACAGGCACCCATGATGAACTCCAAACCGTGGGGAGAGACACGTGTTAGACCTGAGTGTTAGACACGTGTTAGACCTGAGCGCATGACGACCGATGCGCCCTTCTGGCGATTGGCCATAGATCAGGTTGCGCCCTCAGGGCACGGCCGCCGGTGGTGCAACTCAGCCGTGATGTCAGCATGCTGCCAGCAGCTTTCCTCATCCCAAGCCCTCTCTGGGACAACCATTGCTGTCAGGAGGGCAGCAAGAGTGCTGTCCACTGGATGATCACACAAACACTTCACAAATCGTTGGACATGATTACCCCTCGCTGCCTGCAACTCGAGTGCGGTGCAACATAACGCACATGAAGCATCAAGGCAGCGATCTGGATAACATCAGTCTGGGGGGTCATCTTCACGACTGCACCCTGGCCGTTGAGCTGCTTCACGCAGTTCTCCAACGACTCTCTGAATGTGCTGCAGTTCGGCCCGTTCTCCCAGGGGGGTGTGCACTCAGCCCCCCGGTGGTTTCAGTGTTAGCGCGGACACCCGGGGCCCCCACTGGCGAGTTTAGGTCGTGCATAGGGCATAACTAGGTGGTCTGAGAACGTCTACGGGGCATTTGGGCAATCGTGTCGTTTTCCCAAAACTCGCCCACTATTCTGTGTAGGGGTGCTGTGGCCGAAGCCCAGTTGGGTTTGGCGTGATGCCCGAGGAAAATATATATATGTTTTCCCCTCTCTAGCTCTAAAATCAGTGGGACACTCGAACGCAGTCCTGGTGCTGCCCGGGGTCATCAGGAAAGTACCCATAGAACATGAGCTTTCAAGGTCACTCAGTAGGAAGCGAGCTTGTCGCGACCCCAGCAGCACTGGGGTCGCCCTCCATACGGACGAAAAAGGACGGACGAAAAAAAGTGTTGGGGTCTATAACGTCGACCAGCCTGGTCGCCTCGCAGTACCCTCCATGAGGACAGCAGCTCAGCAGCTGAACGGCTTCTGCGAGTGCAGCAGCACTGGGGTCGCCCTCCAGCCACTTCTTGTGCACTGCCACATGCGCCACCATGGCAGATTCAACAGTTGTCCCAAACAGTGCGAAGTCTTGCTCTGCATGCATGGCAACTGTCTGAGGCTTCATGTATTTCTGAGGTCCTGACAGGAGACTGACGGACGATTGCGAGGCGATGGCAGACTGGAAGTGGCGCGTCGCTAGCGCTCACCAAAACACAGCAAACATGAAGCATGTTGACAAGCACCTATAGTTGTGTCAGGCACCCCGAATTTTGCCTGACATACACCTCAATCACATGCTTGTTGCAACTTCATGTTCTTTACACCGACGACTATTGCTTTCACTCCAAGCGCTGTATCCCGCAGTGGCTTCAGACCCCACATGTGAGAGGCAAAAGAAGCGCCCCTTTGGCAGATGACAGGGGCTCCCCACGTCCAGGAGATGCCTGCAGTGCCACCCCAGCCACAACGGCATCATGGTAGCAAAAGAACGAATCTGATCGAGATGGAGCACCTCCTCAAGGTAGAGGCGTTTTAAAACATGCGCAGCCGCACATCAGGAGTGCATCATCAGGAGTGCCGCACATCAAAACACAAAACATGCGCAGCCGCACATCAGGAGTGCATGCATGCCTGCTGCACTGCTGATCCTCCCGTCGAGCACCATCGCAACACCACGCAGGCCTGAACAGGCGGACACATGGACTACGGACATTCCCATCACTGTCGTGTGCAAAGCAAATTCCGGGTCTTTTCCGGCCACCCTGGCGCTGCCAGGCCACTGTTACAGAGACCCCTGTGTAACAGAGTCTCTCACAGCGAGTGCAGTGCACCAGGATGTCCCGTCCCCGGCCACCTCGAAACTCGAATGCCTAGACCTGCCAATCAGGCAATCGTACGGCACGGTCACTCGCTCAATGCCCCATCTGTTGAGCATTTCATAATATTCACATACGCCAAATGGTGTCTTCTGCACATCCAGATGCACCGGGCCAGTCAGAAAGTGGCGACAACTGCTAGTCCACCGTACGCCGTATATTGTGAGCCATCAAAGTTCTCACAGAACGGGGAATCCGGGCTCCTATCAACATACGGCCACACTGTACGGAAGGCATGCGTTGCATGTTTACGGGCAGCCCTGCAGCCCTACACAGCTCGGTTTGACTTCATTTCGCCCTTATGCTGTGCAGTGCTGCGCCTGCTTCGGTGCGACGTGGTTCCCAATCATTCTCACCCATGCATGCGCGAGGGAGCGCACGCAGGGCCACCGTGCAGCAGGTCTCCGCCCAGATGCCCTTGACGGGCAGAGCATGCATGGGTGAGTATGCAGACGGGCATGCTCCACCCCCCCACCACAGCGGCATGCATGTCAGCAGCCACCAAGCACACCGCTCGACCAGCCGAGTGTTCGGCACGACCGCCACCATGGGTGATGTGATAGCACCATGCATGCCGATCATGCATTCACCCGGCCAAGTACCAGTCACTGGGTGAGTACACAGCAGCCGCCAGTCCGTAGCCGAGTGCGGCAGTGGATCGGTCGGGCGCCGTGGCATGGCAGGAGCATCAGGCGGAGAGCCTGCCGTTGAAGTCGAGCCGCAGCAGGAGCGCCTGCAGCCGCACGCCGGAGCGGAAGAGCGCATGCAGGGGCCGCGACCGCAATTGCTCCAGCAGGCTGTGCAGATTCGCCTCGAAGCGCGCCCCGATATCCTCCAGTGGCAGCGCCTCCCCCTCCACCACCGCTCTGCACACGTGGGGCCACGTCAGCACCACCCCCGCCATGCCTGTGCCAGCGGCGCTGTCCACCCGCATGCATGCACACCGAGCACGCCTGCCGGCCGCCCAGCTGAACCGGACCGAACTCACGGCAAACACGGGCGTGGGGCAGGTGTCTTGTAGAGCCAAGATGTGGCCTGTGGTGCAGTGGGTGTTTGGTGCAGCGGGCGGCCGCACCTGCACAGGAGGCCTGCACCCTGTAGGATCGCCTCGATCTGCTCGCAGACGCCGGGTGTGGTGAGGAACGTCTGTTCCTGGAGCCGCGTGAGCAGGCCGGCGTGCGCCTTCTGGACCTGCAGGAACGTCGCCGCGTCGGCGACCTCGTCCCGCAGCTCCGCAAAGCCCCTCTCGACGACGTCCTCCTTGAGGAAGGCGCGCATGACGCGGACGACGTGTGCCATGCGGTGCCGCAGCACGGTCGCCGCGGCCTGCGCGCTCGCGTCGCCACGCCCCGCTGCGGACCCCCAGCGCCGCCGCGATGACCGCTGCTGGACCATGAAGTGCAGCCACACCTCGTCCAGAGCGCGCGCGGCACGCTCCACCGCGAGGAGGTACCGGAACAACACCTCGTATGTCGCCATGGCGTCACGCGTAAGCAGCAGCGGCAGTGGCCAGGGGGGCGCGTATGTGAGGGACACCCCGTTCCACGAAGGCACCTCCCGCCCATCTGTCGCGGGCGTCGTGTGGAAAAACATGGGTACAAGGGCGACGGCTCCGCCGTCGACCGTGGCCGCCGGTAGCCGCGGCTGCCACGAAACAGACACGCAGCCAAAGTCGGCGCTCGTGTCGACGCCAGTGCGGGCCGCCGCTGACTGGAGCGCCCGCTCGAGGTTGGGCGTCGCGGTGGATGGGTGTGGGGCGCGGCGCATGCTCTCCGCGGAAGCCTCCAGAAAGATCCAGAAGAAGTCGCCACGCCCGAGGAGGAGGTAGTCCTTGATTGCGTACAGGTGTGGCATCAGCCGTGCACGGTGGACGACCAGGGAGTAGACTTTGGCGCTCACCTGCAGCACAGCCCGTGGTGGAGATCCGTCCCCAGTCGGCATCAACAACCCAAGTCGATGCGAGTCCCATTTCCAAGGGGGAGTCTGCCTGACTCGCACGCCGACGCAAGAATCGGTTCCCTGCAATGGTGGGTGGCCGCCAGCACGCTGTACTCGATGCCATTGCCGCCAGTTGGCGCAGGTCTCGTCTCAAATGCGAGACGGCACAAGGATGTCGTTGGCGGGAGACATGTCGGGCTGCCCCTGTGGCTGCAATCGATGCTCATCTGCGGCAGTGCCGGCATGCATGCCGCAGCCATGAATGGCCGCGAGTGCACACAATAGACGCATAACTGTGCACCGCACGCTGGCCGCAGCACACCCTCATTCAATGCATCATCACGCTGCACGGATTCACCATGTGCACGCAACAACCTCACGTTCCGATACAGGACCAGGCCATACACCCAGGGCTTCTCACATGACCGTGAACGACGCTGCGGATACCGATCCCAAAACCGTCACCTTTCAAAGTGCGCCAACCAGGCTTCCACACACAGGAGGATAGTTGAGGTGACGGCGTGCACACGCGCACGAGAACCGCGGCCTCCAGATTCCGGTCAAGGTGTTTCCCTGGGAACACAGAGCATGCATGCTGCACAGCAGCAGTCCCCTGGAGCAGCACCTTTTCGTGTAGCCGGTCGATGGTGTGCTCGAACGCGATACCACTGAACGCGGGTGCCACCGCGAGAGTCTGCAGCTCAGCGGTGAGTCCTGTGATCTCATCTGCTGCGAGCACAGCTGCCGCGTCGCCGTCAGCGCACCTCGCTTCCAGCGTGTCGGCAGCCTGGGCTGCGCCGGCAGCGCACGGCCACGAGTGTGCGTCCCGAGACCTCGCATGGGGAGCAGGCACGGAGGCGGCCGAGGGGTGGTGCCGCAGCAGTTGCACTGCGCGGCCGATGTCGAGGATCTTCGATGGGCAGGACGGAGGGACGAACTTGGGTACGTGCCGAGACTGCGCGTGAGACGACCGTCACCCGTCTGCGATGCATTGTGAGGACAGCAGCAGCGTGCCAGTGCGAGGCGTGTTTGTGGACCATGGCAAACAGAACAAGAGCGCGAAAGCATGCAAACGCCGTGCCGTGAGAGCGACACACTTCTGAGGTCGTTTACTTAACATCAGGCGACCACATCCGATCCATCTACTGATATATTCACTCGAGCCAAACATGGCCACATCTGAACCCGCCACTGCCTTGTCATCGCTGCCATCATCATGCGCCCGTTTGCAACTGTAGCTATGGGAGATGCGTGCTGTGAAATGGTGGCAAACATGGCGCAAGTGCATGCAATGAAACCTGCGAGACCGCCGCCCCAGATGAGGCCACCATGCTGGAGCAGCCCCCGTCCACAGCTCACAATCGCCTGACAGGTCTGCATGCGGCCACGACATGATCCACTTTCTCCACGCATCTCTCCATGCAATTTCTGGTATATGTTTAGAAGATGTCCCCCTACCGGTGCTTGGCTGGGACAGCTGCCATGATGACCCAAGGCAGTCTTGCGGGTGGGTGCTGGAGGCACTGCGTTCAATAGATCACAGTCGGCAGCATCAAGGGACCTGAGGGTGCTCAGGCGGTGCTACACATGGCATAGTTTTGCTTGGCATTGCCGAGTCTGGAGTTCAGTGCCTGTGTTGCCACCTGGGACATGCAGGCAAGGGATGGAAGACATGTCTAGTGGACAACAAACTCCAGCGAGCAGCGAGCTCCAGCGAGCCCTTAACCCGGTGGCTGCGGCGCATGGACCATCTGCACTGCGCGGGCTGGGCCCGGGTGAAAACAGCGAGCCTGGGTGAAAACATGCTTGACTGGGAATGCGGGAACACTTCGAAGGGCAGCTCACTGCCGACGACGGTTGCTGCCAGATCGTGGCACTGGATTGGTGAAGCAGGTTCATCGTTGTTACAACAATAAACACAATGTGACATATCCGGTCTCTGCGTTTGGTGTGATGCCTGAGCAGCTGCGTGTGTACTTCTTTGTGGATACACACAAGCAGTCAGTGTGTGGCGATTGAAAGCCACGAATAGACTGAAAGATAAGGATGGCGGACTGCACGGTTCTGGGAGCTGCAGCGCTTACCTGCAATTCGAAGGAGGACCATGATGACGCCACCTCAGATTGTAGTGGGATCCCATGTGCAGAAATACGGCTGCACTCCTTTTCATCCTCGCGACACGTGACGAAGAAGTCAAAGGGTGCCTTCAGCAGGACTCCATGAAGCATCCTGCAATGGCTGAAAATGTTGGGCTCCCTTGCTGGAAGTCCCGGCACTGAATGAAAGACCCTGCCGCACGCGTCGATGCTACTGGTGTTGGTTCCAAGTTCAGTGGTACGATCTGAGTGCCTGTGTCAGCGATTGGCATGGGCACCTGCCTCATATTTTGTACAGCTGAGACAAGCGAGCAGGCTGATTCGAATGATTGCGTCGGGAAAACGTCGCATACCAGGCTGAAAGATGTCGATAAAGGACTTGGGTGCAGTTCCAGAGCAAACGCTCCAGGACTGCTTGCAGGCTTGGGATGCCACAGCGGGCACGATCATACAATAAGTCCATCACCTGGGCGTCAGCAGCGTTTTGCAGATCGATCAGCTCATACAGGACCGAATGCACTCCTGGTAGAACATTTGAGTATTCCGATAGGTAGTGCTGGACCGCTGCAAGGGTTGGGACGGCCTCTGACAGGACATGCCGTTCCATTCGAAGCACAGCAGCCCGATAGACCACGCAGAGCTCTGCATACATCATACACGGGAACTAATGAGCGAGGTCTCAGGAGCTGCTGCACAAGCCTACGAAAGTGTGACTGTCTCTTGTTTGCGCAGCTTGTTCAATGTGACACTTTGACATTTTGAGCTTGCAGTGGGCTAAAAACTACCTTCAAGACCAAGACATAGGCCTTGCCAACATCCTTTGGCTGCCTGTGGACCCCACAGAGCTTGGTGCCGCTGGACGACGCGACTGATCTCGTAGAAATGGTATCCCGACGTCAATACATCCTCAATTTGGGTACGATCGCTGAAGCCCAGCCATGTTGCTTCCGGGTTGACACGAAATGTGCAAGATGATGGACTGCGGACCGCATCTGACTTGTCGACGACGTGCGTGTCTACAAACACATCGCCTGTGATTCCAACAAGAGCCAAGCACAGCTCTTGCAGGAGTCCGCCATAGGCAGGCTGCACAGGAACATGTTGACCCGCAGTGGAATGATCAACGAGTGCTTGAACCATTTGCTTAGCAGCGTTGCGGAGCTGCAACACTGAACCACGCCATTTCGCGAATGAACCTGATACTCCTTGCACAGCCCAATTTCAGCGTGTAGACGCTTCCGTACAAATATGATCGTTTGCGCCAATACGTTTCGTTACAGTGTACTGCTCGAGGAAGGCACGACTTTGAAGTGGGAGCCTCCCGGTGACTCGAGTGGCGGATGGCACAATATGCGCATCACGGGTCTCGCTACATTCATCTGGGCACACTTGGTTCGGCTTGCTGCCTCTCGATACAATGTCACTCAAAGTCTGATTCATCCTTCCAGCATTGCAGGGACCTGATACACGTTAGCGATTGTGCTTACTTGTGAGTGTTGGCTGCCAGTCCATGCATATGCGTCTGAAGAAGTGCCAGGTGCTCTCGAGCACGTACGGTGAGGTACTTGATCAGCATGATTTCCATGTTTCAGGACACTGTGTGGCATTTTTTTCGCTCAGCAGTTCAGCCCAGCTCAGCCAGCATTGGCCACTACTGGGAGAAATGGCTCGCACACCTTGGTCGCACACCTTGGTCGTGACCATGGTTTGCACCAGCGTGTGCCTTTGAGGGTTCAATCGGTCCCAGTTGCCGGAGGTGTCGCTGTCCTTATCGATACGGTGATGTAATCATACATACACTACTGCAAGTCTGACGGTGCCTCGCGGCAAGCACGGCGCTTCACAACTCAAGCACTGGCTGCATCTGTGTGGCATGTGCATGTGCTGCTCTACTAGACTCAGTGTGTGCCTGTGTGTGGCCGATGTCCGTTTGGGTCTGGCGTGCTTCTCGATCCTCCTTTTCTTCTTTTTTCTTTTGGTGTCTACCAGGTCGGGCGGTAAACTCGCCTGCGATGGCTGTACTCAGACGCACCTGTAACCACGATGGTAACACAGGGGTGGGCAGAAAGGATGGTGGAGAACTCTCGAGTGCTGTCAGTTAGCGGCAGGCACACGTGCGCACGTGCGGGCCAGCAAGGAGGTGAGCATGGCTGACGCCATGTACGGAACACTGGAAGGATGTAAAAGCAAAGCGACCAAATTTAACCCCCCCAGAACATTGTGCACGACACCATGTGACCACATTCACACTTGCATTCACATCCTGACATCGCCCAGCGTGGTCATATTCACCATTCGATTCACTCCAGGGCAAATCGGCGGAAAGGCCGGGCATTACCACCAGGGGCAGAACAAGGACTAGGCTGCACACATGCATGCGCCGTGTCGACTCCTTCCTGGGCTCACCTTGGCGCTGCCAGTTCTATTGGGTCCATTAATAGTCTCCATGTGACACTGCACGCGCTGTGATGGGCCCACATCCTGTTGGAATCAATGCACCAGACAATACTACAGTCGAGCACAGCACCTCGATGTGCTGCACTCCACCATCATTGATCACCACAATGACCTCTCAGTACCATGCACGTGTGGCGACAGGCACCACACACATGCACTGCATGGATATCTCACAACAACTGTCAGCCACCGCAGAATGCTGTGTTTCAATATGTTGGCGCAGTTTTGTTCTTACGCTCCCTCAGATTGCGCTGCCAGCATCGTTCTCGGCATCGGCCACCTCTCCATGGTGAGCCCTCCTGGAGCTGACACGGGCCGGAAGTGCGGAAGGTTGTGAAGCATATATGGTCCTACATAGGACTGCCCCGTCTGTCAGCCCCTCCTGGCTCTCCAGCGTGCTGCACGGGAACACGCATGCCAAACACCGCCACCGTCTGGGATACATGGCCATGCGTTGATTACCTCTGACATGTCCCGGACGGCCGCAGGCTGTGCCGTGTCGGCCACTGCAAGTGCCGGTCAAGGTGATGCTGTCAGCAGTGCTGGTCAGCTGCAGCACGGTATTGCTGGCCTTTGTGCAGCGGCGACGCTGCACAAATCGCAAACTCAATTCGCTGCTTGCAGTGGTGTGTCCAGTGTGGTGTGTCCAGCAGTGGTGTGTCCAACGTTGCTGCTTTGCCGCTGTGCCAGAGCATGCACCAGGATCCTTGCTCTACATTCGCCCAAGTCTCTTCCTGTCCATCGTTCCTTTCTCCATGCATCAAGTGGCATGCATGCGCAGGCGTGCATCGCTCACGTTTGTCAGAAGTGGCCTCTCGACCGCGCATGGATGCCAGTCCCATGCATAGTGTGCCAGTCAGGGCATACCTCTAGACACTTAGACGCGCATCTAGTGTCGACTATTCAGGCTGACTGCGGTCATTCAGCCATGCTCTGAAGACTATTCACGCAGTGCACAACTGTGCACTGCCATCCTTCTGTAAACACCGTATCTAACTACGATCACACTGCTGCGGCAATATACATCGTACCTTAATACGCCGGTGCCCACTACCAAGCACCCCTGCCCGGTGCCAGTCGGCAGTACCTGGACTCGCGTCGTGTTCTACCTCTTTGGAGTTGTTCCCGGCGGAACTTCCCGCAACCCTCATGGATCCCGGCTGCAAGTATGCGATGTTCTCCGCGTGGCTCGCCTCTCTCTACGCGTACGGCCTCTACCCGACCTTCCTGAATTCCGCAAGCTTGGCCGTGCTTGTCTCTGCCCACGTACGCCTGTCACCCCCCATCGCTCCCACTGTTGATCTTCGCGGCCGCTTTGTCAGAACGCAGACCTGAACATTGTTCCCCAAAAAGTCACATTTGTTGGCCATGGCAGGTCTGCTAAATTGAACACTGCCTGGCAGCGACACAGATGCAGGCACGAGACTGCGCACGATGCTTTGGGGAACGTCACGGAGATGGCTATCGTGTAGGTCGGCAATGCTCCACAGCAACCCTGACTCCCGGAAGCTCCCGGTGCAGGTACCAAATGTTCTGGGCAGGGGCGCACAACTGGTGGTGGCCCCCCTTCCACCGCGGCAGCGCCGCCGCTGCCGCCTGCCTCCTCATCTTCTCCGCAATGCAGTTCCGCAGAAGAGTCCTCCCAGGCCTGCACGGCGTGGGGGTTAGGGGTGGTGGTGTACGTCACCCACAAGGCCCCCGCCGCCTCTACCTCTGCCTTGGCGCCGTCAGCTTTGCCGCCTCTCTCGCGTTTCCCCGCCTCACCTACTCGCGCCACATCACTGTTGCTGGCGGGGACAACCCCAGTAGCGCCAGCGTGGGTGCAAATTGTGTGCCGTAATCCTGCCGTCAAGGTAACTGAGAATGTGGTGACGTGTGTAGTCGGGTACGGGTGCCCCTGTAGCGGTGTGTTGCTGAGCGAAAGGAATCTCTCTGGACGAGCCGGAAGCGGTGATGTCGTCTGGCGATGCGGTCTGCACAACCGCTCTGAACACGATGCCTTGCAGTTGCAGCCGTTAACGGCGCCGCTGACGTGCGATCACCGGTCTAGCTGATCACTAGCGGTGTAACGGACACATCTGTAAGGCATGCTGTGTCTCCTGCTGACTCTATCTCGGTGGATGTCGCATCGGCGTGTCTTGTCCCGTTCCTCCTTGACCCCGCCGGTGCCCTGGGCCGTCACCCCCCTGGCGTTGTAAAATCATCATTGCCTGCGCCTCGTTGCTGCGTTCCTCCTGGGTGTGTCCTGTGTTGTGTGCACTCGGCAGCCTCTTCCTGCACCGGTTCTGCGCGGCCTGTGTCTGCCCATCTGGTCGGCGCCCCGCTGTGTGGCGCCCCCGCCTGCCGCTGCCTCTGTGGTTGTGCCCCCTCCTGCGCCCGTCCTACACTTTCCGCCCCTACCGGTAGGGGTGCTGTGGCCGATGCAAGTTTGGGTTTGGCATGATGACTGGTACCTTTTTTTATTTTATTTTTAATTATTTCGAGGGCTGAAGCTTTGCCAAGCTCTGGAGAGGGAGCATCACGGGGCTAGCAGCAAGGACCAGACCGACAGGTGACACAAGCACCACAGCCACACGACACACACATCCATGTGCTCGCAGTCCATGCGTCTGTACTGGCAGATGTAAGCATGCAGCTGGCAATGGGCGAGGGCTGTAACTTTCTCCCAAGGTGGGCGTGTGCCAAGGAACTGGTGCTCACCAGGGCAGCCATGTGGCAGTGACAATGCACAGCCTGAGACCTACTGTAAATATGGATAGCACAGATAAAGGCTATCCATAGTACAGTGACGAAGACCTGCTTGATGGTTGTGACGGGCGAGAAGTTGCCGTCGCCGATGGTGGTTTAGCACTGCCGGAAATGTAAGGGATCTGGCCTGAGTGCAGCTGGCTGACTCCGCACGTCTGAACGGGCATGCGTGGCATGTCGCAGGCTTGGGTAGCTCTGTTGATGGCAGACGTGTGTTTGGAATGGTGATGCCGGAACCTGGCATTTGTGCACAAGCGATCAGTCATCAGCGGTGTGGCTGCATGTGGGCAGCATCATCACGACGAGTTGCGACCGCCATGCAGAGCATGTAGATGATAAGGAGTCTCCGTGCAATATTCCGACCGACATCGAAGCCACGCGGTTGTGATACCCGAACGAACTTCGCTTTTCAACCTCTCAAGCAAGTGCTCTCGAGTAGGATTGCCAGAGCCGCAGTCTGTCATCAATAAAATTAGGTCGTGATGGATCACATTGTACAGTGCTGATACTCGTGGAGATGCTCTATGCTGCGCCATGAGTGCTTCGGTTGACGGCACATGTACAGTGTCATACCGCGTCTGATGTCTCGCGACTGTGGGCAACTCGCGTTGGGGAGCAGCTGCGCCTCTGTAAAGCGCGCTCTTACATTCGCACTTACCTGCTCGTCTGTAGCACAATCTGCTTTCATATCTGACGATCAACCGCGGATTCTTGGTAATGGCGACCTCATAGAAGGTGAGCTGTCCAGCCATGTTACCTGTGAAGTGCACATGCATCAGGGCACGGCAGTGTCAGTTACTCTGATAGTCATTTACTTGCACCAGGTTGTTGAGGTGTACCTAGAATGCATCGCTGCAACAAGAGCTGCACCGGTTCCAATTGCCCAAACGTGAGCGCACTGCGGTGCAGCGAAAGTCAGCTCGCTCACATCCTCAACAACACAGCTTCCGTACGACTATTATTCATTGCCCTTTTGTCAGCCAGAAGGTGGAGTGAAGGAAGATGTGTCGTCTGCTGGCCTTACAGATGCCTTGTCTGGTCGCACAGCATTCAACTCTCCGTACAAATTCACAGTCCCAGTGCGATACTTTGATCATGAATGACGTATTGTCTGCGCCAGCACCCGGGCTAGTTGTGCTGGAATGAAGTATTTTCCGGAACCAGTGCCTGCCCGTGTTGCGTCCGGAGCTGCTTGCGCAAGCGCGGGGCTTGGGACCTGTGCGAGAGCGTAAAGTTACCCTGACCGCCAGAGATGTCTGTTGCTCAGACTTACATTGGTTGTAAATGGAATGACGGCTCCTGAGAACCTCGCAGGACGAGGGTGTGCTAACGGTAACACCGCATCATTCCCTGTTGAGTGCTTTGCCGTATGCGTAGATCTGGTGCATGCCATTGCAACCTCAACGCCTCGTTCCACATTTCAACCACATAAGGTTGACCGAGCACATTCAGTATCACTGTCAAGGGCACCTGCAGGTGCGTGAGGCAACACTGTATGCATGCCCGGAACAGTCTGCTGGGCCTCTCACAAAGCAACAAGTGCAGGTATGCAGTCTATACGATGTGTAGTCCATGAACGGTGAGCACACGCATGAATTTTTGTATTACACAGGGTATCGAATCCAGGACGACTTGCAAGGGTGAGCCTACCTCGATTCACACGCTTGCAACTGTATTTCGCCCTGATGTTACAAGCATCATGGCAGTAGCGCAGCATAAGTGGGCAATGAGCTTCACATCCACGTCCTAGGCCATGGTGAAGTGACCCAGCACGTTCTTGCCTCTCATGGTTCTGCCGGTAACACCTGTTGTGAGCGGTTGTCCTCACCATTTGGCTGCAGCACCGCAACTCAGCCAAGGCATGAGAGGTAGTCACATCGCAGCCATGGGATACCCAGTGAGTCACACCGCGTGCAGGACATCAAAGACAGGATTGATGACTCTTACCATGTCAACATGGAACTGGACGGCATGCCGGTCACAAGAAAACATCTCTTACGGGTGTGTCGACCCAGCCACCCAGCCGCAATAACATACCAACACGCTCTGTGCTTTCCTACCGCTGCAGCAACGCCTGGCCATCAGGAGGGCCTGCCTTGTCCCCACGCATGTGTCAGCAGCACTGCTGGACCACGTACCGCCATGGCTGCTGCAAGTCCCTGAATGCTCTCTTCGCTGCTGGCCAAGCACTGCAACGACATGCCCCGCACGAAGTCATCCCATGCACCACCCCTCCTGCATGATCATGCCCCAGTCCAGACCAGGCCCGAGCCCAAGCACCTGCGGACGCACCAGCCCGTGACTCACCTGTGTGGTTGCAGACGGAGCAGCAGATGGCGCCGGGATTCCTGCTTGGCTCAAGGGACGGAGAGAGCTACGCCATCAACAACCACCTCACCTTCATCGTGCTCATCAGCCGGGTGACGAGGCTGCCCACCGGCTCCTCGTCACCAACACAGTCCGACTCCTGGCGCTGGCATCACGGCAGGAATGCATCGGTGTGGCCCCCATGCGTGCACATGCCCGCCCACCGCTGTCCTTTCGTTTCGGGTCAACCACACCTGCCGGTTGCCGGCATGGTTGGCTTGCCCGTGCGCAGCCACCACCACCACCGTTCTGTATGGGCACCACCATTATCATCGGCTGAACCCTGGTCTCACTTTTTTTGTCGTCATTTGCTGGGATGAGTCCTTGAGAAGAATCCAGGAAGCGCTGATGTGTTGGGTAGCCATAGCCGAAGGCCGAGAGGGGCACCCTGGCCACTTCTCAATTGCCACTCTGGCGATGAAGGCACATGATCAGGTCCTGTGCCGTCCGCAATTGCGTTGCAAGACAGTACAATCCCACGTCTGTTTTCCCTGTCTACGAAGACTTGTCATCCAGGCCTGCCAGTTCATTCATGCGGTTCCCTGCACTGCTCCTCCTGCAGTGGATGACTGTGTGGTGTCCTGCTCACATGTTGCCTGATGCCTGCACAGCCCATCGCATGCTGCAGCCGCCCTGCAGCCGCAGCTCTTCCAGTACTCCCACCCAAGGCGGTTGTTCCTCTGTTCATCCGCTCAGAGAACGTGGGGCTGGCGTCCTGGTTTGGCACATGAGCAGGATGGCCGCTGTTTACCTCTACCTGTGTACCTCGTAGCCCCTCTGAACCACCACAACCACGGCTTCACGGGCTACCTCGCTCAGATACGTGACGGTGGGAGGGAATCACTGGGAATCCACATGCAGCTCACGACTGCACGCCGTTCATCTCTGCGCTCCTCCTGTGACTGCCACCCGCAGCTGCGCTGCTGCCGGGGCCTTGCAGGTTACCACCAGCCCTCTGCACCAGCTGTAGCTCGGGCGCTTGTGCAGGCTGCTGAGGCGGAGTGGGTCGTTGTGGGCTTTGAGGTCGTGCCTTGCAGCATCAAGCGCACCCGCGGAGGAAACCACCGCGACCTCCTGTGCGCCACCTGGCCCCCCGCAGCTGCCCCGGCACAGCAGGCGCGCCGCCACGCCTCTCCACACTTCCCATGCTACTCGTGTGTCACCTGGGCCGTCTTCCTCTCCTCGCTTCAACGGGCCACGTCTGCGTTGGGCAACCGGGGCGCTGTTTGAAACCGCGGCGGCACAGTGTCAATTGACACCCGTGATGCATTCTCAGTCATCTGCAGTCAGAGGACGGATGTGTCTTCTCACGCTCAACCCCCGGCATTGTCCCCGGGTCACAGTGACAACCTGTGTTGCAAGGGCCTAGTTTCGGCGGTTTGACACCGAGACCTCAGATTGAGATGACAGGTTCATGTACTGCTCAGCAGAGGCAGCGCCGCGAGCTGCGCACTCGGGCGGAGCCCCCACCATCCGGCTGAGCTTCCGGGAGCAAGTCCTGAGAATTGGAACCAACAGCATGGACTGTCCCCGCCAAAGCCACCTGGTACCTCAGCCCACCACACCTTGTAGCCGGCTTGTTCTGACGGAGGATCTTCAGGCTGGTGGGTAGAACGGCAAGCTGGACCGCGTTGCTGCACGGGCGAGCACTGCGTTTGGGTTTCATAACCACGTGGCGGCGCGCCCCTAAGCAACCCTCCCAACAGTGCAGGTCTGTCTCGTGAACGAAGCACTGGCTGAGCAAGTCTGACTGGATACCGCACTGCATAGAACCTGGACGCACCGTCACGTTGTTGCTCCCAGCATCCAACCGTCACGCCCTCAGGCCAGCTTGTGACCGCCAGTGGCGGCGCTGCCCATGTTCGCAAAGCCTAGCACCAGCGCTGCACGGTGTGGCGCATGGGCCGGCACCGGAGTGCTGGTTGCATCAACATGCATGTGGCTCATGCATTGCATGCAGTGTAGGCGGTGGCGGAGGGGGAGGAGGTCGTGTACACGTACGACGTGTACTGGCAGGATCTGGACATGGGCACCCATGCATGGCCGACGAGGTGGCACGGGTACCTGCAGCCACAGGTGCTGTTTGTACACTGGGCTTCCTGGCCGAACACCCTGGTGATGCTGGTGCTGGTGGCGGTAGTGGCCGCCGGGGCTCTCAAGAACACCCTCCATTCGGACCTGCTCCCCCTTGGGGACTCTCCCAGCGCGAAGGTCCGCCCTGCTCATGCCGCTCGTAGCCACAGCGTTCCCGACACGCAGCGCTGGTCAGTGCGCGCGATCAGTGACGAACTGCGCACAGGCAGCACAAGCATAACGATCAATTCCCAGGAGAGTTTTGAGGGTGCTGTTGTTCCAACAGGTACCGTACAGGCAGAGCGCTGCGCTGAGTCATGTATGGTTCGCGGGGGCTGCGGTTGAGCCGGGGCGTCGGTGCACAGCTGCCCCTCGGCACTGTTCCAGTGCCCCTCACACCACACGGCTGCCCCGTCCCCGCCACGCACCTGCGCTGCGGCCCCTTCCCCAGCAGCGTTCATGCCGGCAGCCCGCTGCCGGCTGCGCGTCGATGGTGACCGTGCAGCGCGTGTGCAGATCATTGACCAGCGGCGGTGGAAGCGCATCGCGGCCGACGTCTTCTGCCCGCCGCCCGCCGCCCCGCTCCTCGCCGCGGCCTTTGGCAGCGGCACGCACATCCTCGCCGCCGCCGCCGTGACCCTCGCGGCCGCTGCCGCCGGCGTAATCGCACCCGGCCGCCGCCCAACGCTTCCGGCAGCCGCCGTCAGCCTCTTCCTCTGCCTCGCGCCCGCCGGCGGCTTCGCGGCCGTCGCACTGCTGCGCAGCACGCAGCGCAGCGCAGCCGGCTGGGTCACCGTCTGCCTCACGTCCGGATCCCTGTTTCCAGGTGCATGCCTACTCTCCCAGCTGCCCCGCTTCCGCTGCCGTACGCGCTTTTCTGCCGTGCAGTGATGCTGATTTTGGTGGACTGCTATGCGACTCTGAGCCGGGTGGTCCCCAACACGAGTCCCCAAAAATCATGGAATATATCTGCGCTCACACTTCCCGGCTGCCCAACATTTGCGCACCCTGCTCTCGAGGGTGCTCCCATTGAACAGGCTGGCCTCACCGGCAGCCCCAACTACAGATCAGCATAGCTTGGGTCCTACACGCGCCAGGACGATCACGACAACTTGCCTCTCTCACTTTACCTCACCTTCCGATCCAGCCAGTGGTGATCCCGCTGTCATCTATTGCGGCAACCCCTCAGAGGTTGAGCTTCTATTGATCACAGAACATCGCATCTGCTGGCTTCCGTGTGCCGTCCACATGGAGAACGCGCCGAAGCCCGTACGGCCCACACATCACCATCCGATAGTGTGGGCCCTGCAAGCTGCTCGACTCGCAATCTCTTCGTAGCCCCCCCCCCCCCTTTGCCTCGTGTGCCCTCTCACTCGCAGATCCCCTTGCACACCCACACGCTGCGGCCACCACCTCGATCAACCCTCTCAAGCCACCCCAAGTGCGGCACGCGTGCAGGCGTCGCGCTGGCGGCCCATGCGCTTGTCAACGCCGTGATCTCCGCCTCCGGAAGCTCCGAGGCCGCTCCCGCAGCAGCCTCGCTCGCCCTCGCCGGCGCCGTCGCGGCCGCGTGCCTGCCCCTCGCGCTCCTCGGCGGTGCCCTCGCGCTCCGCACGCCGGCCGCGACGTGGCCCGCCGCCGCTGCCAAGTCGCCCCGTGCGCTGCCCAGCGTGCCCTGGGGCAAGCGCGCCCGCCAGAAGACCATGTGCTTCTGCGCCGCGGCCGTGGTGCCCTTCAGCCTCGTCCACGTCCAGACCAGCTTTGTGCTGGATGCGCTGTGGCAGCGGCATGCATACGGCCTCTTTGGCTTCCTCGCCGTCATGGCCAGCGCCGCTGTCGTCTCCGCCGCTCTACTTTCTGTCGCCTGCACGTGTGCTTCTGGGTTTTGCCCCGCCCCCCCCCCCCCCCCCACCGGCGATGCGTCATGCGCGCGATTGCTCCAACCTACTCGCTCCGCTCTGGGCTACGCTGCAATCTCTATCGCAGCGCCCTGTTCACACCGCAGCATGGACAGTGCAAGTGCGGCCATTCATGCACTTCATCACATGGCCTTGGGCGTACATGCGTCTCCTCGAGGCCAGCGCAAGGTGTTTGCCGCGCAGGTATCAATGCATCAAGAGCCTGATGCATGCAGGTACTTCCAGCTCCGCCACGAAAACCCGTCGTGGTGGTGGCCCTCCTTCCACCATGGCGGCGCCTCTGCCGCCCTCCTGCTGGCCTTTGCCGCCTTCTACCAACGCAACAACCTCCCAGGCCTACACGGCGCAGGGCTGGTAGTGTACTACACCTACATGGCCGCCGCCGCCCTCGCCGTCTTCCTCTGCCTCGGTGCTGTCGGCCTCGCCTCGTCCCTCGTGTTTGTCTGTGTCACATACATGCGCCTTGCAAAAGTGGAGCGCAGGCAGAAAATCACCGTAGATCGAACCCTGCCATGACACCGTGGGCCAGGAGGCTGTATCTCGTGCCTCCACCGGTGTCCATGCATCACAGCATCGAGCAGTCTGCCGCAGTAGCAGACAGCGTGATTCGCCGACACAGTGGCATAAGAGGAATGGCTTGATTCCTGACTGGTCGTTGAGGGCAGTGAGCGCTTCCGGACCTCCTCCACTCCACAGGTCCTCGCGGTGGCGGTGCCAGTGTTTGGAGCACATGGAGTAATGCGAGCGTGTCACAAGCGCGTATCTGCTACAGCGCATGGGACACCGATGCCGACCGTGTCTCCGTCAGTGCTGGGTTATCACCAAGCCGCGCCCCGTCATCACGACACCGCCACCGCCCCGGAGCGGCGCACGCTGCGCCCTGCTGTGAGATGAGCTGCAAGTGTCCATGCTGTGACATCGGCCGTGTTGACTTCCGCAGACCTCCCTGAGCCAACGAATCCGAGGGTTGGGGAACCGATGTTCGGATTGTGCGCCTGCGTGGACGGCCCCGGTACCGGTGAATGTACATTTTTCCCTTTTCACCCCTTGTCAGGCTCTTGCTGTCCGTGCCATATGCACTCGTTCATGTGTACTTAGTCTTCATGCGATGTTGCTGCAGAAGATCTGCGTTCAAGCGGAATCATCACTGCCCCGGATCATTCACACAACTGCAGTAGCTGCTGCATACCGTAGTAATTGTAAAGACTCCTTCTGGCCCTCCTGGACATCACGCTGCCAACGGTAACATTTCGATTGTTCTGGGTGCTGTCAAAGATTCTTGTTTTGGAGGCCTACCCAGTTATGGTTGCCCGGATAACGCAGCACAGCACAGGCCCCAGCAACGCATGCCCAGCCAAGACCTCCACACTGACAGTGCATCCGTGCACGCATGGGTGTGCACCCACAGGCTAGCACCCCCGGGAAACGCTACGCATACTAGCGCTCACCGGCGCGTTTCGACATGGGCGTCAGACTCTTCTGCACTAACTTTGGGGGCGTCATCGGTTACAACTAAGTGCGTTGGGCCTTCGAGGTAGTTTGGGGATTCGGGTGGATCCCCCAAAGAAATAGTGCTACTCTCGCCAAGTACGTCTACCCCCGCGGCCGTTTCCCCCATCCTCTGTGGATCGGCCTCGGATCACCCCTCACTCGTTGCCATTGGCCCCAAACTCCTTTCACCACCTATTAGACACTACAATATGACGCTTGGCTTGTCCGTCATGGTACCACCTCGGATTGGGGGTCGTTGAACATGGGATGGCTCGGCATGCATGGTTTGAATGTTCCGCTCAGTAGCCGGCAGGGCGCTCGCAAGCTGACGTAACGACCTTCCGGTGAACCCCGGTCTACCTCGCGGTGAGCCCATCGCCCGCGTCGATGCGCGCCCGGCCACTTGCGATTGAGCATCGACTCGATCCATGTTTGACGAAATTGGTTTACATTTGGAATCCCTCCAGGTTGCCACCAAGCGCTGTTGTCCGAACGAGTTGAGGGAGGCTTTTGGAGCGTGTTCGCTGGAGTCTTGAGTGATATTGACGTTCAAAACATCGTCGAGTAATGAAAGTCACCACAGGCGTCGTAATTACTGCGGCCCTGGTGTCTGGGGCCAACAGCTTCTTAATTCCAGAAGCTCACAGACATATCTTCAGCCAAGGCGACGAGATACAAGGTGAATTCGAACAGGAATTATCACGCTGCTTTGTGATCTTACGCTACAGTAGTAAACATGTCAACTTATGTCAAGCGAGACAGTCAGTGAAACCGCCGGGCCTGGCCTTCCGGTCGATGTCGCGTACACGTACACCCGCCTGCACATGTAGACAACCCGCATGTAGAGTCATGGGCCTCTCGTACACAGGCGCCACGCAGGAATCCTTGCACGTCTCCCATATGTTTTCGTAAGGAAATGTGCGTGGTTGTGATTGAGCAATTGTCGTTCGCGCGAGATCGAGGTTCATTGTTGATGTCATGCTTGCGAACCGCTCAGGGCCGAGCCTCGCACGTAGACAAGGTACAGAAATTTTTGTGACGCAATAGCTTTTATTTGTGAACACGGTTGATGCTGTGCAGTGCATGTGAACTCCCTGACCTCCTTCGAGACACAGCTTCCATACGACTACTACTCTCTGCCGTTCTGCAAGCCAGAGGATGGAGGGAACAAGGTTGAACTGCCATTCAATCCAGGGAATCTCATGTCAGGCCTCCAACTGTACAGCTCTCCCTACAGACTGCACATCAACGTGTGTCCTGCTCGCCCCTCTGCCATCGCAGCAGATTACCATCACACCCAAGATCAGCGCAACATGAAAAGCGCATGCAGCGCAGCCAGTGTGATCTGCCTCCACAAGTCTGTCTCCGGCTGCCCCTAGCAAGGCCGCATGAGCCTGCTGAGCGGCACATCACAGCAATGTGCGATCGGCAGTGCAGGAGCATGAGCGAACGAAGCTGGCATGCACAGGAGATGCTCCAGGACCCCTTACTGAGCAGCAGGCTCGGGTGTGACTCCATCATATGATGCATGCACCTGTTGAGCCCCCGCAGCCCTGCCGCCCCGGTTCATCTACGGCTTCCTGCTGCGACCTGCCTGTCCCTGTGACTCGATCACTGTTCCGGTTCACACCGCCTCGCCCCGTTCCTCCTCGACCCCGCTGGTGCCCTCGGTCGCCATGATTCTGGCCCTATGAAAAGACAGCAGTGATGTTTGGTGGGGGTGTGTTGTTTGTGCTCGTCAGCCCCTGTTTGCTTCCGCATTACATGGGCGGCACCTGCCCGAACACTGTATTTACATCGAAGAGGGGCACGGTCACAGGTGCATCACGCCACAGCGTACAGGTCTCGAATCAGACCACCCTATCACA
>JAUMHO010000007.1:1908175-1927006 GCA_032360965.1 Ulva armoricana
GTCGTGTGCTTGGGTTGGCTTGTGATTTACCCCTTGGCGCTGCCGGGATTTTGTGTTGATCTCCGTGTAACACACAACCAGCTGCAGTTGCCTAGACGAGTTGTTCATCTAGTGCATCTAGCGAACTGCTGCAACAGGGGCGGAGTCACCCATATCCTCCGTGATAGACACTATCTTCTGTGTCATTTCAGCAACTCGTGTAGCGATCCTTTCCTTGCGGATTTGCATCTCCTCGATGTCGCTGACCAGCTTGTCTCTGAGTTTGACTTGGGCCTGCACAAACAGGTCATATCAAGCCACCAAGTGGCATAAATACATCGTTACGATGTGAATCTGATTCAGGCAGTCGTGTGCTCCAGTGCTGTGATTCCACGACCTCAATCCTCTGCTGACTATGTACGGCGCTGCTGTGCACACAGACGACGCTCTCTCGCGTGTAGACATGTAAGGAGCGGAAGAAAATTGATAAAAGCGCATCTGGACGCTCGCAATGGCGGCACGTGCGAACCAGGGTGCCTGCAGGAGAGCTGTTTATTGCTGACAGTGCAGCACAGGATCAATGCCGGCTTGCACAGGGACGCTCCGACCATGCACTGCCTGACTTGATAGCTACTTCGTGATATGCTCTCTGTAGGTATTGGTGTTCGCGTCCTACCGCCGTTCCCTGTGCAGAAACTCATGCACTCACCTTTACTGTCAAGAAAGTGCTACCCAAAACCATTGCCACTCAGGTGAAGGCCTTGAGGCTTCAGCAGAATTTTCCCTGCCGTGTTTGGGCATGTGAAGTGTCCTGCTGTATCGCGCAGGCCTGTGACCACGCAGAACATCTGGCTGCATATTGCATTCGATGCCGGCAGGCAGCCCGCCAAAAACACGTAACGGTTCGGAGCAGCTTTCCATTGGCACTTGCCCACAGCAGAAGGAGCTGATGCCGGCCAACACAGTTGCAAGCCACTAGTGTGCATGTGACTGGCAAGCCCTGGCAGCACATGCACTACGTACACACCCATCCACGAGGTCCCCCACACAGCCATGCCCACACCAAACTCCCCCGCGTTGTGGAAGCAGCGGAACCTGTGGGAGACCCAAGGAGGCAGTGGGTAACCATGTGCATAAGCCGTACTTTGTGGTACCGGTGCAGCACCCCTTTCCAATACCAGCAGGGGTTAATCCAGTGACACACGCAGGCCAGGCATGGGAGGGGGACGTGGCACCGGGCCATCTGCTCCAGCCAGCCCAGGCTCTGGTCCAGGATTCCCTGCGTTTCCGGACCCAGTGTATGTTCGAGGTTGCGGCACACGGTCAAAGACGTCGCTGACACGTCGGCGTTGTATCTGCAACGAAGAGGACAGCGCGAGCAGGGCCGCGAGGGCCCCTGCTCTCCGCGTCCGCCGGACTTCCTCCATGGCTAGACAAGGGAGCAGCACTGGCTGTTGAACACTGGAACAGGCTGCTGCACGCATCCTACTGGCAGTGGCAGCTGCACCGGCACACCTCTCGCGGCATGCACGTGCTACATCAGCCGGCAACTCGTCCAACTCGTCCGCCACGCCCCATAGGTTAGCGTTGTGGGGGTGAGTCAACCTGCCAAAGCAGTGATGGCAATCGAGATGCGCAAGCCTCGGCCGCACCGCGTCTTGTGATAGCATCGATCAACAGCACTCAGATCACACGATCCTGGGTCGGTCCCGGTTCCACAGCCACAGGATGTTCCTGGGGCAGTGTGTCGCTGGGGCAGCCGGGCTCGACCCTGGGAACATCATTTGCAAGAAGGGAGGACAGAGGGCTCCAATGGCCGGGTATCCAAACTAACTATTCATGTACTCTTGTGTTACGGCTATAGCTGTGTGCGAGCAACCTGACGCGATGTTTTACCGGTTTTTGTCGGCAAATGAAAACTCAAGCGCTGCGCTTCAGTTTTATCTTTTCCAGTCTGGATATGAATAGTGTGTGGCCGCCTCGAGTCTGCGTTCCTTTTCAGGCCAGTGTACTCCCGCGGCGGTGCCACGGTCCTGTACCTTTCTCTCTGTATGGTCCCGCACTGTGCAGAGACACACCGAGCAAGCAAGGAAGTGCTCCTCGTGCCGACACTGGCGTTGCAAGACCAGTTGAAACTGACCCAAGCTCTCCAACAATGCAGGCTGACATGCGCATGCCCCTGCCATGAGCCCCCACACGATGCCAACGCTGTTTCGATACTCGTGCCGCTTCCCCTACGGCTCCGGGACACCCTCGAGTTCAGCACGGTCCTGCCACCCATACATACTGAGATCGTCCATGCACAGGAACCGGACCCTTGCGGCTTCCAGAGTTCATGTGTCGTTGAGACGTGCATGCGAGGCTGTCGTCTCCCGATTCTGACCCATGTCCCTCTGTAACACCCACAGGGTCCAGCACTGGCGCTCCGGCTGCAGAGGCATGCGAGCAGCAGCGAGGGAAGCATGCGGCAGTGGCAACGGCGGCGGCGCACCTGCATATCTTGCAGCAGCATCGGGCTGTCGATGTAGACGGACGTCTCGCGGATCTTGCGCGCTGTGTGCCGCAGTCCGTCGCGGCGCTGCTTGAGCTTGGAGAGCGAATCGCGCTTCGTGCCCAGACCCGCCTCGAGCTGCCCGACCTCTTGCGACAGCACCCGCACCCGCCGCTGCACAAACTGCAGCTTTTCCCGCATGTGTGTCAGGATCTGCACGCACGGCACACGCATTACTGGCATGCATGCGGGTCACATGCCCTGCTGCTCTTTGTGCAGCCGCATTCTGCCATGAACACATGCCGGGCCAGCAGGTGCATGCCTTGGACAGAACAATGTTGTCTTAACAACCATTTGTTGGGGCTCAGACCCGAAAATTGTTACCAAAAACTCATATTTGTTGGCTTGAGAAGGTCTGTTAAATTGAACACTGCAGTTCCAGCGCACTAGACAGACGTGACATTTCGCAGCGAGCGCACCTGCACAGTGGTGGTGATCTTGCGCCGGAGCTTGAGCAGCTCCTCGTTGCGCTCCTCGATCTTCTCAGTCAGACTTTGGTTCTCAATCTTGAGCTGCTCAAAGTCGATGAGATGCAGGCCCTCTGCGAGCTGCTCCTTCTCACGCACAGACTGCTCCAGCCGCTCTAGCCTGCATAGCTGCCTGGTTATGACAAACACGTGCGAGGCCCAAAAAGCGCGACGTCAACGCAAAGCATCAACCCTGCTGCATCAATAGCGCCATGTCAACCGTGCAGTCTGATACGTTGCAAGAGAGCAGTAGAATTTGGGGACGCCATACAGCGCGATAGACAGCACGTTCTATGTGCAACACATGCAACCACCACACCTCCGAACCGCAGTTGTGCCCTCTGTGCCAGCTGCTAACTCTTCAAACAGCAGAGCAAGTAGCTGGCAATCCAGAAGATCAGATATGGTGTCATGCTGCAGCAGATCATGCAGCAGACTGCAAACTCAACAGAGTGTGCAGCCAAAGACATCTGTCTCAGAATGCAGTTGTTGCATCACGAGTGCTACAGACATACAGCTGCAGCGTGGCTCCACAGCTCGATCTCACACAAACAAAGAAGCGGATCGCCAAGACAATTCCCGGCCGATGTGTAGGCAACGTCCTTAACAGGTGTCAGAAGCAGCGCACTTGTTTCGGAGCTCGATGCTCTTGAGCCTGAGGGATATGAGCTTCTCCTCCTTCAGAACATCCTGAGCATGCAGCTTCTCAACAAGCTGTGGGCGAATGGGCTTACCAGTGCTGGCATCTTCCGCTCCTTTGCCAACCTCCACAATGAAGTGGCGCAGAGCCTGCACCGATGCACCTCATGCCTGTTGCAGCCGAAGTGGCATGTTCACAGGCAAGGCTGGTGTGGAGGAGCAACAGCACAACAAGGCCGCACGGCATGGAGTAGCATCGCAGCCCAGCGCAGTTGCAGCAGCTGCGCCGCATTCTAGTCTGACTATGCCTGCTTTCACCTGCGCAACTGAACCTGTGCCAATTGGTACAAACATAAACACAGACTCATCCAGTTCGTCCACAGGACCATGCGAAAGACACTGCTTGGCATGAGAGGGAAATTGCTACATGCAGTGATGCCATGAATGCCACTGCAAAGGCATCTACAATAGCCCTGTACTAGCGACAGGTGTTAGAACAGTGCAGGTGGTAGAGAATGCAGGATTCGCATCAATGTGATGCACTGTGGTTGATGGCATCTGTCAGGGACACACGTTCTGGATTTGAGTTGTTTTTGTCAAGCGCTCATGAAGCTCCTCTCGGAGCTCCTCAACAGTCCGATCATACTTTGCAGCGGAAGAAGTTAGTTTAGCCTTCTGTTCCTCGAGGGACGCTGCCAGAGACTTATATCTAGCTTCCGCCGTGCCCAGTTTGCTGTCATCCTCTGCTGCGCCTCTCCTACGCAGATCCAGGACTGACCGAATACTTCTCTGGAGACGCTCATTGGTTGTGAGAAGAGAATTTTGATGCGACTGAGCTACCTTTAATCGCATTTGGAGCTCCTCTGCTGACTGTCCAGCTTGTACGACTGGCTCCTCATCAGCTGGTTCTGCATCAGCTTCGAACACCGGTTCCTCTGTCTGGAAAGGCACGAGATTAGAAACAACAAAGACCTGCCCTCATGTAGACCGTATGGAGGAGCGTCAATGGATTTTTTGCAAGCTGCACATGACCATCACAGGTGCGAACCTCCATTTCTGGAAACAAATCCGCTTCTCCATCTTGATCATCCATGAAGTCGTCATCATAGCCTTCTATCAACTTGGCTATTTGTGCACTGTCTGGCCTTGCGACCCTGGATGCTGTACGAGGAATTGGTTCTTCATGCTCTGTGTGAGTCGCTTCAGCAGTGTCATCGGGACTGTGCACCAAAGAACTGTTTCCCATTGCTGCACCCTCGGCATCTAATGTGCTTGCTTCAGCAGCATTTGCGTGCGGATCTGACACAACGTCTTGCCCAGGTCCCGGGTTGTCGTCTGCAGCTGCCTCTGTTTGATGAAGCTCGCCGGTTGCGGTATCACTATTTTCCTGCTACACATTTCAGTCAGAAAATATGTATTCTGCGGCTTGTGTGCTTGGGAGGCGCGGCTGTATCGTTTTCAAACAGTGCAGCAGAAGTAGTTGCAGCAGTACAGCAGAGCGGCGCACTTCGCTACCTTCGGGCATTTCTCAAGTCTATTATAAAAAATATAACTCACAATGCAAAATATCGTCGTTTGAAGACAACATAGAACTTGCAACGGATAGTACCAAACACGTGCAGACGGCGTTTGAGCAAGTTCGGTGGCAAATCACAGTGCGTTGAGGGGCAACGAAGGTCTAGTTACGTCCACTAAATCAGCATCGTATGCAGACTGAGTTTCTGTGCTTTCCCAAATTAGCTGCGCCTGTGTGCACACGGAATTCAGAACCTGTAATGCATTGCGCTGGCCCTACGCAACCACACCGCCCTAGCACCACAAGATGAGGTTCCATCACATGGCTGGCATTAGAAGGGACGCATGCAAAGCACACAGATGCATAGGTTACTGATAACCGGTCAAAAACAGACGGCATGTGACACAGACGCAGTGGATGCTGTAAACATGTTAGTAGCTGCGTGAGCCCAAACCAGGAAACGACTCAATACCTGCAGAATGAGCTACGTCTTACAACATTACTGTACGCAACATCGCTTCTAGCTAGCCTATATACCATATCAACCGACACCCTGCTAGCGTGAGGGTGCCATGCTTCTTGCATACTCTTCCTCTTGCAACTGCCGTTCGAACGAAGTCAATTTAGCCCACAATGCCGCAATCGCACGCTCCTTCTTCTCCAGAATTTCCTTCAACTTGACCACGTAAGTATTGATTTCACTCCCCGGCGAGTCCACCTCAGCCAGCAAGTTCATCTCACTCCGCACTGTGTTCATAGTCTCCTCAATGTCCTTCCGGTGGCACTGGATGAGCTCGTCTTCCTCCTCAAAGATCCGGTCCAAAATCGTGTTTGGTGCATTGCCCAACGCGTTCTCCGTACCGCTGTCCTCCTGCTCTGCACCTGACGAGTAAGTCGCTGGTGCAAGCGCCTGGGGCGGCGCCGGCACCGAAGGGCGTGCATCCCGCCCCGCACCCATCTGTGGCGGCGGCGGCGGCCCTGGGTCCTCCAGGGGGCCTGCATTCATCGTGCGCGGCACAAACGGCTGCCGAGCTGGATTGATCGGCACTGCGCCGCTGCCCGACGCAGCTCGGGGAGGCGCAGCTGCCTGTGCCGCGGCGCTCGCCGCTGGCGCGGCAGGCGGCCCCGCGCTGTCACCGCGGCCGCGTTGCGCTGCGACGTTGTAGGCACCGTTATTCGTGCTCGGCGTCACGCTTCCAACCGCCCGCTGGCGTTTATCTTTCCGCAGCTCTGCAAAGTAGCACCACTGACAGCACCCAAAGCGATCCAGAAAACCAGTTGCAGACCATGCAGTGCACAGCACGACCGTGCATAAGCTGCAGACCGTGGCACACAGCCCACAATGGTCAAGACATGAGTACAGGAACACATCGGCAACCTGTTTTTGAAGCCACACAGTCGCTATCTAGCCTACAGCAGGTAGACTGCACACTCAACAGTCCCCATCGCATGCAAGCGGAGCACACTGCACTCTACCTGGGTAACTACGCGGCTTCATTTAGATCTTTGCTCCACAAGAAAGGACATGCAAGATATCAGCATGTGGCCTGCAACAGCCAAGCAGGCCATGCATGGAAACGGAACGACACTGATCGCAGTCCCATGAGGGGTGAGAGAGCTGCACACCCTTGACACGGTCGGCGTATCGCAACGTGTTGAGCGTGTGCTCCACGCTAGAGCTGCTGGGGCTGATGTTGGCGATCATGACGGTACGCGCCTGGGCGCCCACAAAGCTGTCCCGGAGCACCTCCGTGAGCTTGCTGCCACGGAACGGCACGTGCGGAGCGTCACCGTCGAGCGCACGGATGCACTCCTTCAGTGCAAGCAGGCTCTTATTGATCTCCGCGCCCTCTATGCGCGTCTGCCGGTCATTATCAAACGTGTCCGCGCCGCGCTCACTGCCGGCGAGGTCGATGAACGAGAGCCGCCCGACCTCCGCGCCACCCGGCTCGCCGCCCTTCTTGTGCTTCTTCAGGCTGAACTGCATGATGCTGTGTGACCGCGACGACTCGGCGTTTGCGCCCGTCTGCCCAGTACACCGCGCCGCCGAGCTGTGTTCAATCAGTTGCGCCACGAGGCCCTGCTCCTGGACGTGCCACTCCTTCAGGCCTACAACGTTCACGCGTCGCTTGCCGTCCTCACGCACCTCCAGCTTCTTCCTGCCATTCAGCAGGTCGTACACCTGCACACACTTAACCAGTTTCGCGCCAAGTGGGTGTAGCACGAATCAACTTGGTGTGGCCGGTGCGCTGGCAGTTGAGATTGTGTGTGGACCCCCCTGCGGATCCATGGGAATGGCGCGGAATCAAATGGACAGCCACGCACGCATGGCACAACCTGTCTTGGTAGCCTGAGAGGCTTTAAGATTGATGGATCGCCTCAGCAGCACGCTAAGCCTCGCACAGCAGCGAAACGGCATTTTGACCTACGTGATTAGTTGCTGGCAAGCTGCCGCCGATACAGAGCAAGAAGACACACAACGACATTGAAGCTGGGCCAAGCGGGGCAGCACCTTGTTGCCGTAGATTTCAAAACAAGAGACGAACAGGCCCAGGTGCTCAAAGGTGGAGGTGCTCAGGAGTGTGAGGATCTCAGCCGCAGCACGTGGCGGCAGCGGGCTCATCGTGTATGTCTTACCACTTCCTGTCTGGCCATACGCAAAGCACGTGGCCTTGCCTTGCTTGAAGATGGTGTGAACCAATGGCTGCACGGTGTGTGCGTACACGACATCATTGCTGACGCTGTGATCGAGCGAGTCGTCAAAAACAAACTTGTGGCGATCGGTGAACTTCGTTAGGTCAACCTTTTGCTTCGGCTCGTCCACATTGACTGTGCCGTTGTGCATGTCCACTCCAACGATGTCTTCATCCCCCTTCTCCATCTCCTGCATGGCGAATTGTTCCTCAAGAAAGACGGTGCGCAGCTTTTGCGCCCCACTTTTGTTCGCTTAAGCTCTCAAGATTTCGCACATGGTTCTGCCAAAACTAGAGAAGCAGACCACTGTTGCAGGATGGGCACATGTTGCTTGGGCGTATGCACAGATAGCATCTGGACTACAAACTCAGATTCAAGCAAATACATGATACTGCACCATCAGTGAGGGATACGCAACCAACACCAGTTTCAATTCTGGGAAGCTGGCCCTCAAAGAAGTGATTGGAAGGATCATGCAGTATTGCATGACACCCGTCTATGGACGCAGCATCTACGGTTGGCAGAACACAGCCAGTAATGGTAGCGAATGAACTTTGCCGCAGGCGTCCCTATACGATGAAGGGTCAGCATTGATTTGCTTGCAAGCAATAGCTATTCCTTGTCCTATGCCAAGAGCTAGCACAATGTGTGACGAACAACCCAGATTGAGCACCAGAAACAGGCTGATGCTGCGAAAGCACAGGCTGGGATGCTGGGGCGACCTGGATAATCATAATATACTGTGTAAGACCTGATCCAGTCTCCGAGCAACTGTTCGTGACCAATGGTCTGCATGAGCTGGTCTGACTGCAATACAGGCGTCCACTTATTGCATGTTGCATGATTGCTGATGTCTTTAGCCAAAACTTGAAACTCCTTCCAACAGCAAAATGTCTTCAGCTAATTTCAAGGATAAAAAGAGGGAACCAAGGCCCACTGGAGGGCATGCCTTGAGACAACTAAGAAAAGGCCTCAAAAGTCATACACACACACACAGTGTTACAGACGAGTCTCAGACTCTATGGATCACTGGCCTCAAGATCAAATGCAAGAACAGACGTTTGTATCGAGACTGGTTGCATGTCATACACCTGGAGCCGACTGTAACGTTGGAAGTGGATGCCAGCGGTACAGTTAGCGGTCATAAACCAAAATTCAGCTGACTCCACTGGCATTGATGGATGCATAGGTGCACTGTGTAGCTCTCTAGCGGTGGGAATGACGTACATTCATGCTGCTTTTAACGTGCTTTCGGAGGGCGTGCATACAATAAACAACGCTGATGACAGCACTGTGTGCATGTGCTGGCACCTATGCCAAAGATCGGTATGATCGCCGCCAATTTGCATAGTGCATAATCCATGAAGCATCGCATATCCAACAGCCTGCTCAAGAACGTAGTTCGGCAGATAAGATGCTTCTCTGAAGCGTAACCATACCTTCGAGCTCATGGGCCTTGTTCGCACAACGACTCGGATCTTTGGTGGATCGGCCATCACCATTGGATCCCCAATACTTCCATCTGCCATGAACGCCTGCAACACGCCCCCATAATAGCGTGGTCTGCGCGAGTAGCTGAGCACAACTGTTGACAGCAACAACCGACCAACGCCGTGCACTAAAGCAGCAAGACATGCAGGATACGCTACTGTCAAATCTCACATGTGGGTGTTGCGCAATGTTTCAAGTCTCAAAGCTACCCAGGTACCAGGTATCGTTCGAATCCAGGACGTCAGGCACAACAGAGCGGTATCATTCTACGCTCCTCACCTGAACTACGCAGGTAGCACCTTCTATACAGCTGTCAAAGAAAAACTGGGAGCAAAGGGGTTATCAAAGAGCGCGCACATGCTGGAGAAGGTCTTCTTGCTCGTCGTGCTCGTCCATGTCGAGCAGACCTTGTCGCATATAGTTCACATGATCCATCATGGTTCCCATATTGATTGAATGTGTAGACGAAATCAGAAGCTCCTGTACTCACACTGGCAAGCCATGTACAAAGAACAACCACCAGCGGAGGAGAGGGGACTTGGGGAGCGTGGCCTGAGTCAGTCAAAATAAAATCATTCACGTTAGAATAGAAAAAAGGTGATGTAGTTGAATTGGAAGGACTCAGCTAAGATCCCGGAGATGCCGCGTAACCTTCCAGAGTAACAAGCGCTCGGTACACGCACGCCGAAAACTACATGCAGGATCTACATGTGATCCAAAACGCCTTGCCTAGCTGACAGGGTCAAGCCGACGCTTCCAAATGCCGCGCTCTGCTGAGCAGGTTTGGTTGTTCGCGCGGTATCTCGATAAGTCGATTTATGCGTTGCGTTCCATTGGGTGCAAGCCATGTGGACTCAACAGGCACCGCGGACGTTTTGCTCAGTCGTAAGTATCGATGTGGGAAATAGAAGGTTTGGTCTGTCGCTTGGGTCCACGAACTGGACTGAGTCGGTCGGTTAGTACGCAGAGAATGCTGTGGCCGGTCTTGTTTATGTGAAGTATCCCTAGGGCGGGAAGCATTATACTGAGGACCGGCCCTCTATCACAGTTGGCAAATTGCACGAGCGTAGGGATGGAGTTCGCGGTGTAAGCATTTATTTCTGGCGATGCATGGCAACGGCTTTGCCGCTAGCGCTACAGATTGACCAAGACCGACGACAATACAGTACGCTACGCTGGAAAATTCTAGATGAACCGCATGGCCTATCAAGTGTGCCCGATCGGCAAAGTCTTGGGATGATCGACATCGAGCATCGCGTGCACGCTGCCTACACAGGCCTAGGCAGGCGTCGTGCGGCTGATAAAGACAGCTGGTTCGTGCACACTGTAATTGAGCTGAACGACACGGTTACGTTTTTATTTAAGAGCGTCATGTGCATTTACACCCTGGCCAGCAAACCTCGCAAATTGCAAGTGACATCCATCGTGATCGCATTTTGTACGGTCCCTGATCAACGATTTCGCGACAGGCTTGCCACACAATCTCCACGTGGGAAAAATCGTGATGAATGCAGCACAGAGATGGCGGGCTACGTGGATGTGATTAACGTTCCCCACATGGTGCTGAATAGCGCGGTGAGCGCGTAGTGTGATCTACACTAGCGTATTGGTTGCTTAAAAACCCACTGGGCTAGGTCGACGAATATGTAGCATGTTGCACGTAGCTACCGTGGACACTCGTGCACATGGAGACGAATTGAGAAACTAATCATTGGCCCAGCGCATTGCAGGAAACGCAGGGGCCAGCCGGCAAGCTGTACAGATGTTTTCATACACTGTGGTGCAGACCTGCAGCAGTCCACCGGGCACGTGTGTTCCGGGACTGGCAGGTGACGTGCTTGTTGACTCGCCCGTGGCTAGGTGACCATCAGCGCCTCGGCGGAGGGGCGCGCCCCAGCCGCTCGTCCTCACGCCCACAGGGCCACGCTGTACACCAGCGCGCAGATAAATACCATGCTGAAAAAACGCTTATCATAAACACGTGTACATCAGGCGTAGGCTTACGTGGTATTTTGTGTGGTAAGACCTCCAACGATCTGTAGAACACGTATGATGTTTTGAGCTACGGAGTGGCATTAGATAACCTCGGTATTGCATCCATCTACATATGGCAGCTAAAGATGATGTAGATGGGGGTGACTTTGATACACCGGTCTATCGTCTCGTGCTGTTCTTCGTTCTGATCTTGGCCATCGACACAGTCTGGGAGCTAATTGACGAACATGTCACGCATACCATCCGCAAGAGGCAGCACAAAGGCCTGGTCCACGCATGGGAGCAACTCAAGTTCGAAGTCATGGCCCTGGGGCTCGTATCGCTTCTTCTTGTGGTTTGCGAGGTGCGACTACCACATACGGTCCGCACTGTTCGCCGCCACTGCATTTGTACAAACACTCCAAATTCCAGCCATGCTACGTGGCACTAATTATCAGGTCTGTTCCGGCCGTCTGTTGTCGGTCTAAAGGTGCCCTGCGCATTTAAACTGAGGTCGCCATGCCGAGTGTGTTCGTAGCACAGACCTGCGCTGCCTCCATGCAGGAATACCTGCTCAAAATTTGCGTTGACAAGTCCAACAAAGGGGGGTATTCAGAGGCGGAAACTGAAGATGGTTACCGCCGAAGGCTGCTTGCAGCCAAGGCTGACTGCCCTGAGGGAAAGGAACCATTTTGGTCGAGCGCCTTGATCCATAAAATTCATATTTTGATCTTCCTGATCGCTGCATCCCATGTCTTATATGCCGTGGCCTCTTTGACCATGAGCATGCTGTCTATGCGGAGGTGGCAGGAGTATGAGAGGACGGCACAGGAAGGAGAACTACTTCCATTACCCACTGACCAGCTACAAAAAGTTGGTGAGAGTAGGATCATGTTTGGGCTGCGACAAGCAGGTAGGCAATTTGTCTACCCCATTGACCGCCCAACTTACATTGCATTGCGGAGGCTGTTCTTTGAGCGAATGCCGGTGTGACCCTTTCACTGTCGTCAAGGACTTCCTGTCCAGTTCCCACATGCACGTTGGTGCTTTGTACCTGTTATTGCGGATGCATCATGCCATCAGTCATGTGCATTGTAATCCTGTTTGCAGCTGCCTGTGAACCGGTGTTGCATATTCCAGCACCAGGTCTTACTGCATCCCATTACTTTGTAGACACAGTCCTTCAACCTGTTCTTCGCCATGGCACGCTTCAAACACCACACTGCACAGCTGAGCTGATCTGCAGGTGGACTCGTCATTCAATTTCGCAGACTTCGTCACAGACTTTCTGACAGAAGAGTTTGCTCGCGTGGTCAAGCTTGAGTTCCTCATGTGGCTCATCGCTATTGTATGGATTGCCATTCCCGCGGGCGCGTACGCCGGGTTCTGGATGACTGGCTTCTTCTTCCTCCTCTCCGTCGTTGCCGGTGCAAAGCTGCACGTCATCGCGATGTCGCTCGCCCGACATGCCTACTCCCTGTACTTCCATCCAATCAACAGCACCGGCGGAGAAGGTGGTTCCTCGTCGTCGGGTAATGTCAGCATCCGCATCGGCTCTCGCACGGCCGCTGCACGAGAAGATGTCAGTACAGACACCGTTGGCAAGCAGTCCTTGGGGCTCTTCCGCAAGTCAGCGGTGGCCGTTCCCCAGCGCGAGTATGCTGCGCGTGCAGCTTCAGCAGGGCCTGTCGGGGAGGCTAGGGAAGACCAGGGAGGTGTAGAGCAGGGGTCGCTGATCACGATCAGCGCAGCAGCCGAAGAGCCGCTCACGACGGTCCTGGAGGTCCCGGAAGAGTCTAGAATGCTGCGGGGAGCAGGGAGCAGCGACCGGCGTCGGTCTGGGCTGCACATTAGACGGTCGCGGTCAGCTTCAGAGATCCCGAGGCTGTCGGAGGACAAACCGCGCAGCCCCGCCGGCCGGGAGCGCGGCGGCCAGCTGCCTGACGTGGCGTCGTCAGACCGGAGCCTGGTTCCGGGAAGCAGCCGGGGCCCATCGCCGGCTACAGGCAGCCCTGGTGTGGAGGCACCGGCCGCCGCGCCGGCAGCACAAGCCGCCCCACGACGCAGCGGGTGCCTCGCGTGCATGGCGTGTGGCGCGCCGCCGCCGGCAAAGCGAGGCCGTGGGGCGGCCACGGGGCGCAGCACGCAGGTCAAGCCGTGGCGCGAAGTCGATTTCAAGGAGCTGTTTTGGTTCGGGCGGCCGCGGCTGATGCTGCGTGTGTTCCAGTACGCGTACTTTGAGAACGCGCTGTCGCTTGCCGTGCTCGCGTTTGCGTTCTGGCAGCACGAGAGCAGCATGTTTGCGGGCGTCGTCGGTGACAAGAGCAACTTCCATCGCGGCACCCTTATCGCCGCCTGCGTCTTTATCGTCCTCGACGTCGCCCTCCTCGTGCACAGCAGCTGCTTCGTGCTGCCTGTGTATGCCCTCACCGCGGCCGCCGCAAACTTCGACACGCCCGAGGGCCTGCTTGAGTTTGCAAAGAAGCGTGGCATCCGGCCGGACATCGTGGAGTTCCTACAAGAGACAGACCCCATAGTGCGTCCCAGACTGCGTTAGTGCACGACTGATGGCCGATGCATGGTTGTAGCTCACATCGGTACCCTGCTAACATTGAAGACTTCCATCCTCGCTGTTTGCTGCCACCAAAGTCTCCCATGCATGTCGTCCGTCAATCCACTGCGGTCCTTCCAGAGATCATGCAAACTGTGACTGTAGCTGGTGCAGAATGCAGCTACGCACCTGGATTGAGCATCTCAAGTGATGTTTGCACCGACTAACTTCGTGTCATGCATGCAGACGCCCGAGCTCACACCCCGAATCCAAGGCGTGCATGCAGCCACTCATATGCATGATCATGGCTCCCCACCAGAATCCCCCCACCACAGTGACGATGGGATGCTGTCACTTCCACCCCCGGTCGACACTGTCCCCATTCCTGCCGAGCATGCTCCTGAGGTGTCCGCCCTGCGACGCGCTTCTGCGGGCGACCCGGTGGCCGCTCCAGCAGCCGGTGCTGCCCCCAAGGGACCGCCTGTCACTACCCCTCGGCGGAACGTACTGTCGCGCATGAGTGCAGCGCCAACGGTGTACCGCGTGTCGCCCCCTGTGAGCGAGGTGCGGCCGGCAGCCGCGGCAGACGCGCCGCCGCGGTCCCGGCCATCGCTTAGCCGAGCAAGCTGCCCGGTCAACAGTCCAAACATGCCGACGCTGTCACGGCCGTCTGCGAGCGGCAATGCAGCACAGCCGCGGTCCGGACTAGTGCGCCCAAGTCTACGACGTAACAGCGTCGTTCGGAAGGGTATGCACCCCCAGTCATGCGTGCCGTCTGCAGCAATGGAGCTCCTGTTTACCCTGCATCGCTGTGTCTGTCATGGCGTGACAGCTGCACTGGTGGACACAGCATGTGGCAAGGGCATGGCAGCTGTGCTCATGCGTGCGACCGATGCCGGTGCGAGTGCGGTGACAGTGTGAAATGCCGCAGGGTGGGCACATTGCCAGCATCTGACATACCTGTATTTCTGGTAGAGACGGCCGTGCAATCCAAGCGGGGCGTTTGATTTGACAGTGTGGTTTGGATTGGTGCAGGTCTGGATGGAGAGAAGGAGATAGTGACACGGGTGCCGGAGGCGCCTGCCCTGCCAGCGATGCAGCGCGACATCGCGCACGTGCAGCCATCGGTGGAGGGCCTCATACAGAGCATGTTCCAGGCGCGGCTGAAGGAGCTGAAGGACACCGCGGCGGCGTCTTCAGGCGCGCTCACGCCGCGCTCCCCACACACGCCTGGCACCGTCCGCCGCACTGTGTTGCAGCGTATGAGCGGCGGCACCGGGGCTGCCGCCGCGGCGCCGCGGCCGCCGCCGGCTAGGGCACGGGCGAGCCTCAGCCGGCACAGCGACATGTCGGCGGTGCTGGCACGGCAGAGTGCGCGGGCTGAGGAGCGCAGCGTCCCGGACGTCGAGGGGCAGCGGACGTTTGGCCGCAGGGGTGTGCACAAGAGCACCTCCGCAGGCACGCTGGCGAACGCCCTCGGATAGTTGGTGACCTTTCAAACACCACGTGAGCCTTCCACCAGGCTGCGGGCTTGCGAGTCCCTACGCGATCCTGCCGCGGTCACCGGTATATTGCCGCCACAGTGGGAGAGGGCGTAGGGAATAACGTTGGAATAATCGCTGGCGGTGAGGTGTTGCAGATGTATGTGGTTGCCGTGTGTGGTGCTGAGGGATCACAGCAGCCAGGGAAGCCGCGCTGGCCTCTTGCAGTGGAGCGGGACCATCGTGTAGTGCACCTCAGCTGTGTGGGAATGTGAGCAAACGGGCATGCCTGTGTATACTAGTCACTATTGTTTTCTTTTTGTCACTGATGCGGCCGTACTCACCTCAGCAAGGTGGCGTCGGCGCATCGAGAGTGCTACTGCGCTCATGCCAGACGATGTAGGTACCGATAGCCCAGTCTCCAGTGCGTCATTTTGACACAACGTATTGAGTCCCCAGTTCATGATACCAGCTTGCTAGGCTACACACGGAGAGTTGGACCGTAAGATGCTGTTTTTAGAGGCATGGTAACAGATTGACATACGAGTCCCGAGTCTACACAGAAGCTGCACCTCGAATCCTGTTTTACAGCTCCTGGGAAGCATGTCTCCAACTGTGCAATGACCATGAGTGCGTGTGCTCTGCTTAACCACATAGTCGCTTGCCTTTGTGGACAGGTGATTCTAGCACACAGTGTGAGCTGCAGACATGTGGTAATGTCGACAATTCATGCATCACCTGCAGTGTAATCATACATACTTGCATCCACTGGTGCTGCATGATGCTTGCCCGGTCTCTCATTGGGACATCCAGTGACATGGGGCAGATCTGTTGCAGGCGCCTGCGTGCATATGCACTAGGTGAAAATGTGTCATTCAAGTTGACTCCTTGTGACGCTAGATGCTGTACAAGGGAGGCCCGAACTTGACTGCCAGCTTGCGTGTGCTGTGTATGCCACTTCAGAGCCTCTGCCAGCAACTGCACGAGACGGTGCTGCACAGCATGCAGTCGTGTGATGTGTTCGCTCCCGCTGTGTCAACGTGGGGTAGGTAGTGTTACGGAATGCAGTTCAGTCCTGCCTAAGCGAGGGTGTCGTGAGGTGTTATGCTGTTGTAGTGTGACAGTGTGCCCATGAATAAGCACAAGGTACACCAATGCTGAATATGCGACAGTCCGAGGTTGTTACTTTGGATTGGGTGTAACAGGTTGAAAGCCGTTCTGTTCCAGGTGGACACTGAGCGGCTGCAACACATTTAATGATCTACAAGGGAAACTGTGCTCCCAGTCTTGGAAAGGTTACTGCGGACTGTACCAAATTTACGACTCGCCTCTGGAGATGCTGTTCGCAAGATTGCCACCATTCCATACAGTATCCATTTAACCAACAGCACGGTGGCAGTCAGGCAGACATCCGTTGGAGGTCATAGCCAGAGTATGCGCAGCCAGGAGCACCTCCATCCTGATACAGTTTCACCTAGCTCGCCAGTTGGTTCTGCCGCTGACACTGGGGGGCGTCTTGAAACCGGGCGAACAGCAGCATTCAGCGCAGGGCACGTGCCGTGGGTGCTGTGTTGCCAGAAATCATGCCCACTCTGCAGTGTGGCAACACCTTCACTGCAACCTTTCCCCTTCACTGGTACGCTCAAACAAAACTTATCCAACCTATCCCCGATCACCGCGGCACCAGGTACAATCGCGTTGCTCAGGGGCCAGCCACCTCCCGCAGCACGAAAACCGAAACGCATGAACACGCACGCACACTCCCCATGCATGGCCGCACTGGCATTGTCATCTGCCGCCATGCAGTCCTACACCTCAGCATAAGCCTGGGCACCTGGGCCACCACATGCATGGTGCGACAAGCCCCCAAACGGCAGTGGTACAGAACGCCACCAGCAGAGCTCACTGTTCGAACCCGTTCTGGGGTGCACGCCTAAACCCCCAAACCCAAAACAAAGAACTGCTGGCTGTGGAAGGTACGCTCAAAGCTACACCGGCTACAAGTCGTGGCTGATCGACCTGCCAGCAGGGTCCGGCACCGGCACAAGGCCCCTCATCTCGGTGCCTGGAATGGCAGCCCCGCGATGGCCGTGCTCGTGCCTCTGGGCCTGGTCGGACCCAGGCGCATCCAGCGCTCTAAGCTCCGTGCGGCGGCACCAGACTGCAGCACCGCAATGGTGCAGCTCACAGCCCCGGCCCTCTCGATGGGCCGACACGGTCAGATCTCCTGCGTGCTCCCGCGGACTCTTCTACCGGCGTGTTGAACGCGTGGGGTGCCGTCACAGCACTCGCATGGCAGCAGCGCGGATCTGCCGCATCTCACAGCGTCGAGCATGGGCTTCACGGCATGCGTGCATCCCCTGCAGGCGCAGCCGGTGCCTGCCAGGCCGTCGTGCACATGCCCTCCCCTCCGCGGGCGCGCGAGGCTGCCACGGCCTTCGTCCTCGATGCAGATGCACGCCTTGCGGCGTCGCCGCCGATCACTCTTGGGACTTTCCCGCGGCTTCCTGAGGAGCCTCGGCCGCCGCAGACGTCGGCTGCGAGTCTGTTGCAGCCGGCGGTGGGGATGATCTGGAGCGTATGGTGTCTGTGATGGCCTCTGTGATGAAGTGGCAGATGAGCCCCGGCGGGCCTGCATGAACACACTAGTGTCAGGCTATCATCATGCTTTGATACATAAAATGTTTATTTTTCAGGTATGTTTTCCGGGGCAAGACCCTGAAAAAGTACAGCAACAGCCCAACACTGGTCACCACTCGGTGGCATCAGTGGCACTGGCGCGTGTTGCATCACCAGTATTCTGCTGAATGAGTCGTGCGTCATGTGGCTTGCCCAGAACGCATGGCTGGTTCGCACAGGCTGTGGAGAGACGCACTCGTACGTGTACTGCACTCCACATGGGGACTCGGCATGGTACGAATGGTATGACATTTTGATAGAGAAAAAATATATATTTTCAGGCTTACGTTTCGGGGCAAGACCCTGAAAAAGCACGGCAACAGCCCACCACTGCTCCCAGCCAGCTCGATCAGTCTCCAGAGAAACAGATCCCAAGCACATGCTAGGTATCCATTGACGTGACCACATTGCCCAGCCCCGCTGCGTCCTCAGTTCGATCGCCCGACACTGCCCGGAACCGACCACCCCGGCCGCGGACTCGGTTCCACGCATGTTCAACTCGAAGCTTCACAGGTTTCACATGCATGATGCAGGCGAGAGAGCTCGTCAACGGGCCCTCATTCACAGGCTTAGTCTGACGGGCAGTCGTGGCCAAGCGATGCACGATTGTGCACAGTGCTTGTCGGCGTTCACTTCTCGGGAGCATTTTTTGGGGTTAACACATGATAATTCACCCTATAAAATATATAATATTTGGCTTGGGAAAGCCTGCTAAATAATCAACACAGGTGCTCGTAAATGTAAATGTAAATGTGACACTTACTCGCCATATCCTACAAGGACTTTGACATCTCCGGATAACCGGGACC
>JAUMHO010000007.1:1927106-1956747 GCA_032360965.1 Ulva armoricana
GGAGGAGGCCCTGTGAGTTGCGTGCGGTTGTCTGAGAGGGGTTTCCAGGTGGTTTACCCCCTTGGCCCGTGGTCCCGGGTATCCGGAGATGTCAAAGTCCTTGTAGGATATGGCGAGTAAGTGTCACATTTACATTTTACAATTCCGGGCCTTGCCCGTCCTCAAGAACCAATTTCAACGTGTGCAGCTACGTAGCCTTTATTACACGCACATCTATCTGACACATACTCACATTCTTTGTTCCCAGTGCCCACAGAAAAGCTCTTGTCACAGCCAACGATTCTGGCACGGCCACAGCCCGACCCACATATTTCCACATATTTCCCGTACACTCGGTTCTTCTCTCTACCTCTCGCTCCATGTCACATTTGTATTGCTCACACCCCCGCTCCCCGATAGGGCCACACACATTGCTCGCCCCTTCATGCACCCACAACGTGCCTGTTATACCCAAAAGCCTCAAAATCGGCCTGGTACAGAAGCAGAACTAGGTCCGCTGTCTCCTGGTCGAAGAAAGTCCGCCACGAGTCCGCCGAGTGCGTATCGTGCGGCATGCGCGCCGCACTGCCATCACCCCCTTCTGCATGCATGCGCCTCCACACTCCGGTGCCCCTGCCCTGGACCCACGGCACCGCTGTACCGTTACCCGCGGTAATCTCCTCATAGTAATCCGCACACGTCACATTCTTCGGGCTCCACCAGCACTGGTCCCCTTGCACCCACAGCCAGTGCTCCCCCTCCTTTCCCTGCGTCGCGTGGCCAGCCACCGCGTCCCACTGCGGCGTTTGGCTCCTCGGCTTCTTGAACGACTTGGTCGTGACAAAGTGGCGCCCGGGGCCAACCAACATCCGGCCGTGCGGCGTGGCCGCCCAGCCGCTCTCTGTCCACCCCCGCAGCCCGAGGCCGTGCATCCAGCAAGGGAACCACTCATGCATGTCCTCGAGGCGTAGGTAGTAGTCATACTTGAGCGTGGGCATGCACACGGTGGTCGCGGGCCGGAAGTGGGTATCGATGTCCGCCACGCCGTGGTACGCCAGTGCCCGCACAAACTTCTGGAACGCGGCCGGGGTGTCGCGCCACGCCGTGTTCTTCGGCATGCCGAAATGCTCGTTTACAAACTGCATCGTGTGCTGGTCGTCTCTGTCGGGGTTGGCAATCATCTTGTCCCGAAAGCCGGACACGACGCGGATGTATGGATTGCGGCCGACGATGAAGGTTGGGATGCTGGGGGGGATCCGCAGAGTCGGGGCATGCTTGATGGGGGCGTTGTTATACTTGGGGCGTGCTCTGAGGCCGATGCTGGTGGCTGCAGGTGGCTTCCATGGCGTTGGTGCCGTGCGATCGGGTGTGGGCTGTGTGACTGTTGCATGCTCGGGAGGATGGCCTGTCTGCTTCGGCTGCTTCGGCTGCCACAGTGTTGGGAAGGACAGCTGGAGAGATCGGCGGTAAGCTGCTCTGACGGGAGATGTGGGTTTGGGAACTGCAGATGGGATGTCGTAGTGCCAGACGGTGGCGTAGGTGGTGATGTGGGGTCGGATGAACTGCTCGAAGGTGTCACTGAGCAGAGGCTTGCGGAAGGACGTCACTGCGTACAGGAGCTTGCGGAGGTTGCTGCAGCCGGCCTTTGGAACTGTGCACATGACAAACGTGGCGGAGGTGTTGGAGGAGACCACGACTGGGTTGGTTGCGTGGGAGGAAGCGCGCAGGTCGCATGGGCGGTGCGAGTCTCGAGCGACCATGTTCGCCAAGCCGAGCTTGGACCATGAGGAACGGTAGCTGGCTAGCAGTGTAGAGCATTGTGGCGACAAACGCGTTGTGAAGTTGAGGCGTGATTGCGGCAGCTCGCGACAAAGAGTGCTGTCACCGCATGCCGTCTCTCGGGGGTTCTTCTCACGAGCTGAATGGATCCTCCAGGCGCAATCACCCGCATCGATTGCATCAGCAAGGGTGGAGAAACACAATGCCACCAGCAGCGTTGCAGCGATGACTGCACAGCAAACTCAGAGTGTTACTGGGAACGTCAGAGACATGCTGTTCGCGACGGTTCACACTCTTGGATTTTTGTGCTTCCATGGTACAATCGACTACTAACAAACCACAAGAGCATAGTCTGGGGCACAAACATACGCAGTACTCGAATATGCGTGCTCATGTTACAGCGCAGACGGTTAGGTGCCGCATGCGCGCGGCGAACACTGTGCGCAGGCGTACCGGGCAACATGCTGCGTATCAGCACCAACGCGCAGCCCCATCGTGGCATATAGTTCTACAATAGCGATCGATCTTCAAAGTTTTGCAGATAAGTGGATCATTTGCCACTAGTGCAGAAATCGCAGGCCCGATGCTAGCAGTTGCCTGTCCGAACAGACGTGTCATGGGAGCACGCGGCTGTGAAAGTCAATACACATACAGTATCATCAGGATTAAAATGCTATGATGCAGATGCCAATTATAGCCGTGGTCTTGCCTTTGCAAATCTGTTGCAGACCAAGTGCACATCGCGCAGGTGGTGGAGCATTGCACGCTGCGCATCGGAAGATCGACACGGAACGGCTGACCCCACAGTCACCATCGAGGCTACAATTCTTGTTAGGCGTGAATGCTGCATTGGGCTGGGAAGTACACAGCCAGCTCCTTTCGCAATGGATGCACACATTCTGCGTGAGACATTCAGCACAAAATACCTCGCGATGCTGCAGGCAAGTGCATCTTTGGCTGTGATGCAAAATAGAACTGCCCATGTTGTGGGCTCTACATCATGCTGTCACACATATGCATGTTGAGTTCTCCATTGGCGAATGCGGCATCACATTGTCGCTCCTGAACCTGGATTCGCATTGACTTCGATCATCCAGCTGCCAGCTGGGCCATCTTGAACGTCGTCCCTGCCCTGACCCAGTTCCCTGGAATGAAATTGCTGACCATCAACGTCTGCAACCAGTTCAGGTTCCGTCATCTTTCCGATTTGATCCTGAAGGAAGCCTTGGTTAAATTCACGGGTGGCCATGCTCCTGGAACAGTAATTGTGGACTGGGACCCAGATCTGCACGAACTAAATGCTACCTGATATCTGTTCTCTTGATCAAATGAAAATTTGGACCCAAGTACTGGACTCTTGATATCACTAGTTCTGCAGGACCCGCATTGTCAAGCACAACGAGCCTGCCGCGAACGGGTGGCCCAAAGCAATGCTCACGTCTGGCTCTGATCACGAGATGCACCATCAAACATCTGAAGACAATGGGCTACTGCAATGGTTCCTGGCATACGAGGCTCTCGTCCAGATAGTGTTGGTGATTTCGAAGTCTGATGTGCACCATGGCAGGACAGAAGCAGTGCAACACCAACAGCATCCTGTGCTATTGGACCTGATAAATCATGCTGCTTTGTGTTCTGCTAGACCAGGGAAGGCATATCTGAATAGCTACTGACACGGGAGGGTGCTGGTCAAACAGTGGCTTGGGTCATAACTTCCACCTGCTGCTCATATGACCAGCAATGCTTGCTTCGGAAGGTGGCAAGTTCAAGGCCCTAGCTGTACGCCCTCAAGCACAACACCACTGTTCCTACCACACGCGGAGCCTTAGGAACAGGATCATGGATTGAAGACCAGGCGACATGAGCGCCTCTGTGCCAGCACATCATCTGTGACCCTTTGTTGTGCTATGTTGCCCAGCAGTGTCGGGCGGGCTAGCTGAGTTTCATCGACCAACCCAACGCAGGCATATATGTTCAATGAATTATGTCAAGGTGCTAACAGCAGCTCGCATCTGGCCACCTCGCCTCCGGCGCATGCTCAATGAAAAATATGCGAAGACACGCTTTGTAAAAAAAAGGTCCAGTGGTAGTTTACAGCCTTGGACAGTGTTCCAGTCCAAGTAAAGATGCAGAAAAGCATGCGTGTATTCTATTAATTGACTGCGATCACGTTTGCCCATCACGCGCATTCGCAGGCACCGCAAGTCCTCCCCGTCACTCACACAACACCTGACACGGCCACACGAATGTAAGCATGCATCCAATACAAGCCAACTCATGCAGCGGCATCATCCTGATGCATCAGTCATAAGTTATTTTTACTCATAACTAATACAGCAGGGAACAACACAGATCGAGCCACCGAAAGTTCAGCCTAAAACAGAGACCAGCACCTGGGCCCTGCCTAATTCAACTCAAACCTCTGCACGTTGCTTCCAAAGCATCCTCTCCCACATGCACAAAAGGCAACCAAGTGCCATCCAAAAACTTCCGATTCCGGACGCAAACTGCGATGTGCACGGAACGTCAGCCCCCTCACCAAGCTGACACCACGTACCGCTCATATCCAAACGCGTCAAAATCTGCGCGGTACAACCAATACACCAAGTCAGCCGTCTCCTGGTCATAAAACCTCTGCCAGGTCCGAGCAGAGTCAGTCTCATGCGGTAGGTGTGGCGTCTTTACCGCCGCATGCGTCCGCACACGCAGCCCTGCCGTCCGCGCCGCTGACTCAGCCATCCCCCACGGCACCACCGACCCGTCGTCTGCGGTAAATCCACGGTAGTATTCGCTGCAACTGACACCCTTCGGGCTCCACCAGCACTTGTCGCCCTCCACCCACAGCCAGTCCACACCTTCCTGCCCGTGGCTCGCACGTCCCGTCGCGTCATCCCACCACGGTACATCCTCGAGCGCCTCCCGGAAGGCCTTGGTTGTGACAAAGTGGCGGCCGTGGCCGACGCGTATCCGGCCGTGCGGCGTGTCCGCCCAGCCGCTCTCTGTCCACCCCCGCAGCCCGAGGCCGTGCATCCAGCACGGGAACCACTCATGCATGTCCTCGAGGCGTAGGTAGTAGTCGTACTTGAGGGTGGGCGCACACACCTGGACCGCTGGGCGGAAGTGAGAATCAATGTGCTTCACACCGTAGAATGCGAGGGCTCGAACAAAGTTTCGGAAGGCGGCTGGTGAGGGGTCCCATGCAGTGGTGTCCGACATTCCAAAGTGCCGGTTGACAAACTGCATCGTGTGCTGGTCACCTCTGCTAGGGTTGAAAACCATCTTGTCACGGAAACCAGAGACCACTCGGATGTAGGGGTTGCGGCTGATAATGAACGTGGGGATGTCATGTGGGACTTGGGGTGCTGTGGTGTCACCTCCGTGTCTGCTGCGGTAGACAGCCTGCTTTGCTGCATATCTGCTGGAGAATATGCTTCTAGCTGTGGTGCTGGTAGAGCTGTACGTTTGCTGAGTGTGGTAATGTGGAGACTTGTGCTGTGAGTGGCTGGCCATCCTTCGTGTGCGGCTTGCTTGCAGGCGAAAGTAGTGGGGCGGAGGGCTGGGCTGCGTGGGTGACTGGGAAGAGCTGGAGAGGTTGTAGTGCCACAGAGTGGGGTACATAGCTTGGTGTGGTCGCATGAATTGCTCGAAGGTGTCTGTCAGAGGAGGCTTGCGGTACGAGATGACTGCATATAGGAGCTTGCGGATGTTGCTGCAGCCAGCCTTGGGGACTGTGCAAGCTGCAAAGGTTCCAGATGTATTAGACGATACAACTACTGGATTTGTGGGGCGGTAAGTTGCACGCCAGTCGCATGCGTGGGGGGAGCCTTTGGCGACGATGTTTGCCAGGCCTTGCCTGGACCATGGAGAACGGTAGCCATCCAACAGGGCTGAACACTGCGGTGATAGCCGCTCTGGAAAACTGAGGGGCGAAGGTGGCAGATCATCGCAGATTGAATTGGCGTCACACGTTGTGGCGCTGTTGTTAAACCTTTCCTGCCAGGCCGAGTGGACAAGCCAGGCGCACTCGCCAGCATCCACGGCTTGCACCAGCGTGACAGCTAGCAGCAAGGTCCATAGGTATGCGAAAAGTTCTACACATAACACTGCAAGTTGTTTTGTCGCAACAGCACTGTGGGATCTGCCGCCGCGCTGATGAGTGTTCGCCACGGCAGCGTTGAAGTTCAGCAAACTCTGTGCAAGATGCACCGCTCCAGTGTCTGGATCGTTATGCACGATGTACTGAATCCATACCTGCTAAGATCTGGAGCATAACTTCAGCCTTACTCTGACATCGGTAAGCACATTGAGCACGCCGGATAGAACCTCAACGGTCAAACACACGGTCGAGATGCGGCATCAACGCGTAGGGAGGAAAATTTGCTGCTATCTTGAAAACAATTGATCACAGACCCAAACCTATAACCCAGCAGAATTGACACCTATTGGAAGAGAAACGGATTCATGCTCTCCGGAGCGTCATCCAATTTCTCAGGCATCCAACACAAATCACCCCCTCGCTGTAACCAGACGAGCGTTAGGTTGTATCATTGGTGCACGCGCTGCTCAACGGATTGGTCACTGACGTGCCGACGGAAGGTTGCTCCTGACCTCTCGCGATCGACGCCAAGGCTTGCTCTGCATGCATGTTTAGTGGCTGCACATTTCGCACTGCAAGGAAGGAATATTGACTCATTGTCCCGACTTGCACGCAAATCATGCAGGATGCCACGTGCATGCACTGGCAAGCTGCTATGCCTACATACTATGGTGCCGAGCTGCCAGTAGAGGTCCATAAGACACTGCACTGGTTGAGAAACACCTGTGCAAAAAGCATGGGTTTTGTTGAGACAGTCTTCTCAAGAAAGCTGATGACTGCTCAAAAACACATTATCACATATGAAACAGGATCTGCTACGTGGCAGTCCGTGAAAAGTGGGCTCACCGCGGGCTAGGTGTGGCGTTGTGACCGGAGTCGTCCTATGCTGTCCTATGGGGAGTCATGATGGCTGGCCACAACAGCTGGGAACTCGATCGCCACCAGCACTGTGGCTCGATTGCTCACGCTCCACACATCTGTGTGCCATGCATACCGCCGTCTTCTAACAAGGCATATTTTGACGGTGCCGCCTGTCGATCCTGCACCGTTTTTGTTCGGGAGATCGTGGATTTGGCAACCAAGAGGAAATTTCGTTCCCGGGAAGTAGTGGTCACCGGTGACCTACCTGCGAGCATGAATGCAGGCTGCCATGACCAGCACGCTTACGCCCCAGCTTCGCCGCTGGTGTCGTTCCACACATAACAAGTAATGGTCACCTACTGATGTTAGAATTCCATTGGTTTAATTTCAGCAAGTTCATTGGTGTACAAACAGTCGACGGCATCTTCACCGCTTTAACTGCGAAGCGCATTGCTACAGCTGTACAACAACATCAGCCGGCGTTTACCGGGACCGCCCCAGCACAGGTATGCAGTAAATCCTGATCACGGCCACGCGTATGCTATTCTGTAAGAGCTGCACGTATGGCTGATATACACGGATGTGACACACTGACGCTCGCAGCAGCAGGGCTGCTCGTGATGCTACTGCTTGACCGGCATGTGTTCAAGCCTAAAATACATGGCTCTGGGTGACTAGCATGCGCGCGAAGATGATGTCACGTATGTTCGGTGCTTCTTCGGGATCCCAGTTTGCAGATCCCGTGAACTCTGCCTGTTCCTTTGAAATCTCAGCATTCCTTTTAATTTTCGACTGCATGTTAAGCATCTATACTTTACTTGCGAATCTGCCATCCCGGCTTGCTCCGTGCCTGGAGCTGTTTCACCATTGGATTCATCAACCCGTGCTCAGGGAATAATCGTTCTATCGTGTCCTATCGATACTGCAGCTTAGTTTGCAGGAGTCTGAGACGCAGAACGAGGTAGCATGTATAGTGGAGCTGCATCCGCCTCGTTGTCTAGATCGCAAGTCTGCCGGCCTGCGACGAGGTCAGCATCGCGACTGCATGGTCAACGGCCGAAGGTCCGCGCGGAGCAGGTATGCTGCAGACGTATTGCTTGCGTGTCACAAAGCTGCATCACCCGCTGATATACAAACCGATTCCGAAGAATAGAGTCCCTGAATCAGACAGTGCATCAGAGGGATTGGTAGCTGCGTGTGCATGTGGCCCAGCCACACATGCCGCGTCATCATTCGAATGCGACAGCTGTAGCCAGAGACACAATGCACAATTCCGCAGATATGTCACACACTTCTCATGTAGATTCTGCGGCGTGTCCAATGGGATAACATTCCACGCGCGGCGGAGGCCGTGCAGTCCGGCTCGGATCAGTTCGAGACTGTGGACATCTCGGACGGTCCAAGGAAGGCCGTACTAAAGATATTCTCGGATAAAGACTATGAAGACGTGTCCTTTGATATGGCGAATGCAACGCACGGCTTCAAGCTGCAGCACTTGAATGTACGATTGACCGAGGAGACAGCCGGGCTGGCTGCTGGTGCACAGGCTGTCAGCGTTTTTGTCAACGATGAAGTCAACGAGGCTGTACTTCACCGACTCGCGGAAGTTGGAGTCAAATGTGTTGCACTGCGATGTGCTGGGTGCGGTTCTCGACTCCAAGCCGGCTTCATGCAAGCGCTAGAACACCGCGAGTGCTGCTTCCTCACGTCGTGAGACCTGTGGTTGCAATCCCTCCGCGGTATGCTACAGAATATGAATCACACAACCCTTTTGACATACCTAATTTTGCAGTGTGCAGAATCTTGTGAGCAACCAAAATGCACATCGGCACTTGGTGTTGCTCACGCTTGCCCTTCAATCAGGGCAGCCAGCAGGCTTCGTCACCTGCACGCTCTTTCACATCACCAGTGAATACACCACCTCTGTGTTGATATCTGAAGCAGCCTGTTAAGGTACCCGCATGGCATCGCCATGTTCACATCTGCTCCAGCAACAGCACTTTTCCATGATCTCATGCACATAGCTAATGCTGCAATAGCAGCGTGAATATGCACTGGCACGCGTCGTTGCAGCTGAGTATTGCCGAATTTCGGTTCAAGTGTCCATGCACAAGTACTCACATCAGCGAACGCCTCCTTACATGCTCCAGCCTCTGGGCACAACGCTTCCCCAAACCACAGTCACCATCGTCCGAGACACCCCCCAACGAACTTGGCCCAAAACACTGTGCCCAGTTACCCGTTAAGATTGTGTGTTTGACTATGGTTTCCTTCACATAATCGCCTCGAAGAACATCAAAAATCTACCTGCGCTAGCGGCAATGCAGCCACAGGCCTTGACAACCACGCATGCACCACATGCACCTACATGCTCACCCACATCTACGAACAAGTCCACCAGTACCCTCAGCGTGCTACTGCTGCATGACTGGAAACCTGGATGTACCCCTGCAGGTACAACAACGTCGACGTCGACGTAGCGACGCAGCTCGGCATCGCCGTCGTGCGTGTCCCAGCGTACTCCCCCAACGCCGTCGCCGAGCACACGCTCGCGCTCATCCTCGCAATCAACCGCAATATCCACCGCGCGTACAACCGCGTGCGCGACCGGAACTTCTCCCTCTCCGGCCTCGTCGGCTTTGACCTCGCCGGCAAGACGGCGGGCGTCATCGGCACCGGCCGCATCGGCACCATAGTCGCTCGCCTCCTCTGGCACCTGCGCTGCCGTGTTCTCGCCGTGGACAAGTTTGAGGTCGGCCCCCGACCACATTCGCCCACGCAAAGTAGATTTGTGTGTGTACTGTATCAAATGCCATGCTTGGACATGAGGCGCTCGGTATCTTCAAAAAACGCATTTCATCTGTGTCCCCCCATGTCAGCCCCCCTTGCCCCTCGCCCTCCGCCCCGCACAGGCATGCCGCAACCCCATCACTTGGTCCAGCAGGTGAAGCACCCAGCCCCGGCAAAGCCACTTGCCCATTCGCTCATGATCAGGCCATGACCAACACGCGAGGCGTGGGGCGCTGGGGACCGCCGCCGTGGTGTGCATCCGCTCTCCACAGTGAGCACTCCCAGCTGCAAATCAGCACCGCTTTTGTGCGCCATGCAATTGTGTCAGCAGTTCAAGGCGCCACGGGGGGTCCCGGGTGCAGGACCCGCATCTGCTGGAGCTCGGCGTGGAGTACGTCACCATCGATGAGCTCATCGAGCAGAGCCAGATCATCACGCTCAACTGCCCGCTGCTCGACAGCACGCACCACCTCATCAACGACAGCACGATCGCGCGCATGCGCGACGGCGTCATGATCGTCAACACCGGCCGCGGCAAGCTCATCGACACCGCGGCGCTCGTGCGGGGGCTCAAGAGCGGGAAGGTCGGGTCGGTCGCGCTCGACGTGTACGAGGAGGAGGACCGCCTCTTCTTTGAGGACCGCAGCTCGCAGATCATCACCGACGACACATTCTCGCTGCTGCTCGCCTTCCCCAACGTGCTCATGACGGCGCACCAGGCGTTCCTCACACAGGAGGCGCTCGAGTCGATCGCGTGCACCACGCTCCAGAACGTGAGGGATGTGCTCGGTGGAAAGGAGTGTACTAACCGGATCAACTGAGCACGGCGCGCGGCAGTGCGTGGCGTGCAGGCAGGTGGCGTGCACCCGCCTGTGGTGCGGCTAGTCAGTGCCACAGACCATCGATGCTGCGGCGTCTGGGTTTCTGCAGATACGCTTCCCTCACATACGCGGGGCGGGGTGGGGGGCGGTGCAGTTGCGAGAATGATGTGTAGGCGATGGCACATGCATTGATATCGTGATGTGAACGATTGGGGAGCCAAGGGGGAAGGGGGGGGGGGAGGTGGACGGGCGGGCCGACGCGGGGGGAAGGGGGGGGGAGGTGATCCAGGTCCCATGTGTGCACGCTATTGAGCCTGTGCTTCGCTCCTGTGAGTGTTCTCCTTGCCCTAGCCTGGGCTGAAACATATTAATCATCGCGTAGAATCGGAATCGCCCGATTCTTGACGTCGCAGTGATACGGGCTGGGGAACGCAGGTGCAGCGTCGCGCCAGCTGGTGCATGATCCTGCGGCACCTGAAAAATTGGGGTGGGGGAGGCGTGGTTCTGGCAAGGGCATGCATTTGGACACGTATGCGGGCCTGGGCTGTGTCCCAATTCAGGTAACTGCTGTTTCAAAACACAGCAGTGCCTGTAGTGCTGTCATTGAGTCTCCGATTTCTCGTCAGAGTCAGATCTGAGGGGCACAGAGATTATACGCACATGGATGCACAGCTTCAGGTCAGCGCAGTAGAGGATTTCAGGTTTGTTGTGCCACTCTTGTACATGGCATGTTATGGTATATTGGTGGCAAGTGGCTTTCAACATCCCATATTCCCATTGCATTGAGTGATTGTGGTAAATGTCTCAACGATGCGCTAGTTTGTTAGTGCATAACAATGATTATTGCAGATGGGGTGTAGTTGTACGGAAACTGAAACCTGAGCTCAGCAGCGCAGATGGTCTATATAGGACTGACGGCGGAGCAAGTGTTATGTGCTTGCTGGTACAGGCTGCTCTAGCACAGTTTAAATTGCTCTCATTTCGACAGATAGTGTCGACTTCCTGGTGATGGTGAATGAGGTGACTGCTGGGAAGGATGTTGGTGTATCCTACCAACCAGTAGCACTGCACGTGACCTTTTTCAGGGCTGCGTGTGTGGTTAGACTGCATTCCCTATGTGTAACTCGTGGCTTGACACTCTACCAGCACGAGCTTGTTGCTGCAGGTGAAAGCAGCGTAGTTCTCACTCTGCTTGGGCGAAGCATGCTTGATTGAGAACCCACGCAGGCCACACATGCTGTTCTGATGTTTCAGAATCACACGAAAATTTCCCAGATGTGGCAGCTTGTTCATAGCAGTAGGCATATTCAATTAAAGCGCTCCGAATCACAAGGGATTGGAACATACCAACGGTGCAAAATGGACATGCTGCGGTGTTGCAGTAGCCTGACATGTTCAGTCATCGATATAACGAGGTATCTGGCTTGAAATAAAGAAAGAGACAATGCAGTACGAACAGGATGAGCCTGATCACAGCCGAATAGGAGGCTATATATTGTAAGGTGCTGGTATAGTACTTCGGACTTATTCAGCTGTACCTGAAATTGCTCAACGTACTTGGAACCAGCCTCCGCATTTGTCTCAGTACTCACCAATCTATATCATGCGGCATGGTATGTGAAGAGGCTGATCATTTCGGAAATGTAAGTTACAGTCCAGGTTGATGGAACAAACTTAATCCTTATATAGTGTAACTAATGGTCTGTACACACACAGTCCATGCCCACTCTCTCGGTATGTCGGGATGACTGGTCCTGCCACATCAGTATGAGCGCATTGTGTTGGGGATGTTGAACCCTTTCACATTGGATAGTTTGGGGGTCGTGACAGGCGGGAGGACAGTGGTAGTGGGGTTGTGCCTGCAGCTGTGTTTGCAGTCTATAGTCTGTCAGGCTGTATCTAGATACTGTATACACGCATGCCTCCTGAGACGACTACCAACCCCATCGACTGTAATGTTGGGTCATTGCCATGGCTGCATCCATCCATTGGCATGACATATGATTTACGGTTAAATGGTTGATTGTTTGAACAATATTTCATTGACATGACAGACCCATCACAGGAAATCCATACCAGGCGAACCATTACAAGCAAGCACGATGGCCCAGTCTGCAGCCAACCACCTGCGGCACACCACACACACATACACTCCAGAGCGGAATAATGTGCAGTATTGCACCCCAGAGCGATCCACATGGAGTCACCCACCACACAGCCGCCAACAACACCGTCCACCCCGTATCAGCAACACCCCGGGAGCCTAGTCGAAGAGGTCGAAGCCCATGTCTTCCTCCTCACTCTCCTCCTCAGCAGCAGGCGCGGCGGTCGCTGCAGCGCCAGCATCGGTAGCAGCCGGCGCGGCGGCAACGGCGAACGCCCCCGGGTTTGCCAGGATCTCCTTCGCCTTCTCAGCCTGTGGGAACGTGTAGTCCTCCAGCATGACACCGAGCGCGAGCACGTTGTTCTTGTACGCGTTGATGAGGGAGTGCGGCACGGAGGCGAGCGTGGGGTGGTTAGCGGCGAGGCACACGGCCGCCACGTTCTGGATGCTCGCCACGATCGCCTGCTCCATGTCTTCGTCGGTGATGTCGAGCACGGCCGCCGAGTAGAAGTCGCCGCCATCGTACACCCTGGTGAGCTCGAGGCCGTACGCGAAGGGCTTGATGTTGAGCTTGCCGAGCAGCGCGGCGGCAGAGGCCGGCACGCGCTCTCCCGTCCGCAGCAGCGTCATCGACGTCAGGATTTCGATCGTTCCTGCAGGCAAGTCCATGCTGGTCGCACGGCTCAGGCCCCCCCCACCGACGGACACATGTATTCATGCAACCGAATGAGCCTGGCAGAAGCACATGAGCTAAGCAGGGCCACGATGGCGCTGCCCATGACATGGCATTACCACGGCATTCCAGCATGTCGTGCATCCTGCCGGTACAGTCACATCCAAGTACGCGCATGTTCCATTTGCAGGTGTGTCGGCAAGCACAAGAAGCACAGTCAAGAGGTGGCCTCAATGTTGTGTACTGAGGTCACTTCTGAGGCCTAGATGTTGCGTAATGAGGCTGTAATGACGCTGCACTGGCCATGTGGTGCTTCCCGCCGATGGGCTGCGGGCAGCTGCCTGTCGCATGGTGCCTTTTGGATGTTCTCCAGGCCTGATATCTGATGGACAGCATCCAGGAAAAAAAATCATGCCAAATCAAACTGACGATGAACTGCAAATGGTTGCCCTGCTTGTGAGTTCAAGGACACCACTGCTGGCACGGACGACTTGAGGTAGTGATATGGGCGATCCGCCGTCAACGTGCATGCGGGTCCTCAATGACAGACACGCTGCAAGAGATGAAACGTGTTTCTGGACGGATGCTGTGCCAGACTGGAAGAGTGTGTGACTGGGTTGGGCAGTTCGCAGCGCACCCTTCTGGATCTTGGTGGAGATACCAAGCGCCTGGAAGAATGAGGTCTGGGAGGGGTCCAGAGAGGTGGGGCCGGCGTCGATGCCGACTTCGCACTGCGAGATGGCATTGGCGCGGGCGGCAGCGGGCTGACGGAACCGCTCAACGACTTCCTTGATCTCTGCAAAGTCATTGCGGACAAACAGGATGCCGACGTTTCCGACGAGCTCGGGGACGAGGGAAGCCCAGGCGTCATCCTGCTTGTTCTCGCAGTACAGCCGGATGCAGCGCTTCATGAGGGTGTTTTTTCCCATGAGGATCTGGCAATCGAGGGGGCGAATGGCCTGCATGCGACGTAAATGTAAATGTAAATGCGACACTAACTCGCCATATCCTACAAGGACCTGATACCTCCGGATAACCGGGACCGCGGGCCAAGGGGGTGAACCACCTGGAAACCCCCCTTAGACAACCGCACGCAACTCACAGGGCCTCCTCCTGTGTTAAGCGAGGTGGTCGCGCGCGATCGTGTTCGAAACCCAGGGGGGGCACGCGGAATCGAACCCAAGACCTTCCGAAGAAGGGGTCGACGTGGCAGATGCAAAGGCCCGGTTTGGCTTCAACGCCTGATAAAGACGTTGCCTTGTCCTTTCTAAAGTGACCTTGCTGAGGTCAACACATGCTGGAGGTCGTGAGCTGCGCAATGGAACAGATGGCTGTGGACTCCTGACAACCTCACACCTTTTTGGTGTTGACATGACTGCTTCCTGTCATGCCAGGTCACACTAAAGCATACAGTGTCGTAGACCGGTAAGACCTGTCTCCAGGGGATGTTGCAAAGCAGCCCTTGGCCGGAACGGTCAAGCAGCGCGGCAGGACAGTAGATGGAAGCATGTTCGGGAATGAGGCGAAGCATCACTACAGTGTACCACAGGGCTAACGATAGCGTAGACTGCCTCTGGTACGACATCATGCTTCATGGACGCCTGAGACTCCGTGGAATTCTGACAGCTTTAATACACCTGCCCGTCCATGCAGGCAGGTTCAGGAGCGATAGCTCCAGTCCAGGCATAAGCATCGGACACAGCCTTACGAAAATAACATCCAAACCGATGGGCATCACGGTATTCTGACGATCGTGACGTGCGTGCAGCTGTCTGCAGCAAGGCAAACAAGAGCGTCAGGCCGCCCTAACGTTCGACCGACGTTATTACACGTGCCAGCTGGAGGTCATACCGCACGGATATCCATAAACTGCTTGGAGCCGACATTGTCAGCGCAGAAGAGGAAGGCCTTGTCATAGTAATCGAGCAGCTTGAACAGCTTGGCCTCGTACTGCAAAGCAATCACCGCTCATACAAAGCTGCACTCCTGGCCGCATGGACAGTGCATACTGCATTCGCTGCGATGCTGACGAATAACCCGGAGATGTGTCCTTACCAGTACTTTCTTCTCGCGACCCATATTTTCTTGTTTCGTATAACTTTCAGGACCAACGCAGCTAACCGACCGGAAGGATTTTAACCTGAAAGAGGTTGTATGGATTCGTTGCTGCTACTTTATTGCATCCACAAGGCGCACTACTTCGGGCCAAGTCCAAAGCCGCCGCGCGGTCTCGCGATTGGTCGTACAGGCTAACGCGCGTTGGCAAACAGCATCAGGCGGCGAACATTTCCGTCCATCATAGACCTAAAACAGCCTGAGTACTCACTGACGATCTCTCTCCTTGTTCTCTGTAGGCAACAAAATCGGCAATCATGGGTAAGACTCGTGGTATGGGAGCTGGTCGCAAGCTGCGCTTGCATCGCAAGGAACAGCTGTGGGCAGACAAGGACTACAACAAGGCTCATCTTGGCTCTGAATGGAAGAAACCTTTCGCTGGTGCCTCGCACGCAAAGGGCATCGTGCTTGAGAAGATTGGCATTGAGGCTAAGCAGCCCAACTCCGCTATCCGCAAGTGCGCCCGTGTGCAGCTGATCAAGAACGGAAAGAAGATTGCTGCCTTCGTCCCCAATGATGGTTGCCTCAACTTCGTGGAGGAGAACGACGAAGTTCTGATCGCCGGTTTCGGTCGTCGCGGTCATGCCGTCGGTGATATTCCCGGTGTCCGTTTCAAGGTGATAAAGGTATCAGGTGTAGCTTTGCTTGCGTTGTTCCGCGGCATCAAGGAGAAGCCTAGGTCTTAAGCTCGGCTGTTGGCATTCTCTCCTGTAACTCATCACAGCTGCCTACAAGCTGATGGCTTTAGCAAGCAGGTGTCACAAAGCAGCGTACGTGGCATCAAAGGTTCAGCAGCTCGCTTTCGTTCTTACGGATCCAGAAGTCCATCGTGTTTGGTTGTCTGCCAACCTGCTTCACACCACAGCAGGCGGGTCACCATGGAACCTCGTGCTTTACCGGTCGCTCCAATGTTGTCAAAGTATTTCATTCTCATAGCCTGAAGTACGTTGAGTGATGCTGCTACAGGTTTTGATGGCGGGTGTCGTCACTAGTGGCACATCAAAGTAGTGCGGTGACACCGGGTCCTCGATCTCCCGTTGAGCAAGTCTTCAACGCGACTACTTGTTGTTTGCTGTACACGTGTCCTGAGTTACTTCACATCTGCCGTATCCGGCTGACCTCTGGCCTTTCAATGAGGCAAAGCCGAACAGATAACCATGTTCTACCTGGATCAGCCGAAGCACAAATCGGATGTTTGGCATAGCTGTAACAGTTACATACCGCGGCGCACTTCATTGTGTAACTTCCAGTCCCTACATAAATATAGTTTATCCACTGCCCATACTTGACCTCTTAACAAAAACTCTTAACAAAAACTGCGTCGCTCGTGTCATGTGGACTCATTCCAACTGTTATTAAAGGTCTTCGCAGCCACATCCGGCCCAAGTACAAGCCCTCCCAATTGCTGAAAGTCAGACTTTGTTGCCGCCACACCACTTCCTCAGCACTTGCTACGCAGTCCATGTGGAGCTTCGTCTTCTCAGGTACACAGGCCAGCATCAGCTCTCTGCACCGGTCTCGTCCGGTCTCACTGTCGGCAACAGTCTCTTGAGTGGCTCCACCGGCACACAGCATGCCGTGGAGGCATCATCGACTTGATAGAGCATCACCAGCATGCTGGCTCTCTCAAACACCTGCAGGCGCCTCACCAGAACTGCTCTCAGCAGGGGAGAGACCTCCAAGGTGTACCATTATCGCGAGTAGGTGCCATAGCAGGATATAGCGAGTAAGTGTCATGTTTACATGTACAGTTTACCATTGATGTCCTGAAGCATGCCAATGACAACCTCCCTGAGTAGTGGTGGCTTAATGCACAGTGGTTGATGCACAGCCCACAGCCAATCGGCTTCCATGCATCGGCAACAGGCCAAGCAGCAATGGGAGCCCAGCTGTGGACAGCCAGACGTGCACCGGGGGGGACCTCTAGACTAGAAGCAGCTGTAAGGCACTGTGTTTCTCGCTGACTTTCCTCATTGCTTCCTATGCCAACCTCTGGAAGCAAACGAGGGCCATGTTCGGGCTGCCACACATGCGCTGTTCAACTTCCTTGTCGATGGTTTGGGCAAATCCCTGTCACTTCACCGCGGGAGGTTCAGATGTTTGTTGTGGTGTGAAAGGGCGCCGTTGCAGAGTTGGCCGTACGGTGCGCTGACCAGTGCTCACTCCTGGCGATACTTTTAATGGAGCCCACCCGTCAAAACTGTTCCCGGAAACCTCTTGTGTTTTCCGGAGGTAAACACTGATGCTGACCATGCACACACACTGATGCTGCCCCTGTGCAATACAAAACCACTCCGTCCGATCGTAACTTAGATCTCTCAGATGCCATGATGTCAGTTCAGCAGTAACCACAAGCTGGAGGACTATGACATCATCCACTGTCGCTGCCCCGCAGTTCCCCTCTGGCTCCAACGCATGCATCGAGCGCAATGTGGACGACGTAAGCACTGGGAATCACGCCGATACCCGCCCGAGTTTTGGTCTACATTAAGGTTTACCAGGAATGAGGATACACATGCTCTATTCGGCATCGCCTGATCGCATGCTGCCTCTCCGCAGCTGCTGTGCTGAACCGCGTCCAGCTCCAAGCATGGGCCACACGCGCTGATTAGTACACATCCGAACGGTTCCAAGCAGGGTGTGCACCGCTGCACAGGGGAAGACCACCCACCGTGCTGTGGGCAGGTGTGGCGAGAGGCGGCGCAGGCCACCTGTGGCCACCTGTGGCGGTCGTACGCGCACCTGAGGCTTGTGCGAGATGACGAGGAACTGGGTGGGGCTGGAGGCCATGTAGGTGGCGAGGCGCGCGGCGCGACGGACGTCGAGGGCGGCATCGACCTCGTCGCACAGGAACCACGCGGGGCGCTGTGTGCTGTGCACCGCGAGCGACAGCGCGAGGGCCGCGAGCGCCTGCTGCCCGCCCGAGAGCAGCGGGAACGCCTGCCATGCGCTGGCGTCCGGCCTGCAGGCACCCACGGCCGGTCACGAGCTGCGCCCGACCGCCTCGGCTCTGCCGGAGCGCGCTGCTGCAGCACGGCGGCTGCCAGGAACTGTAGATGTGACACCGCCGGTGAAGCTAGGGCACTGTCTGCCGTGAATCGCGCTCGAGTGGTGATGGGGTGACGTGTCCGGGGGGGCGGCCGCACCTGACGGACATGAGGATGCCCTCGGAGAAGAGGACGTGCTTGTCGAGCGTCATCACGAGCTCGATGTCGCCTGCGCCACCGGACAGCGTGCCGAAGATCCTGCATGCACACCAGCCTGCACCGTCGAGCCAGTGGGGGCGCCCAGTGCAGGAGCAGGAGGAACTCTCGAGACCTCCAGAGACTCATGAGTAATTACTCTGGTGGCTGGGAGGTGGCTGGGAAGGCAGTCACCGCATCAGTATTGAACGCACTGGATCACGCCAGCCAGGAGCGGGCCGGCACGTGACGTCAGTGCTGAAAAAACGGCCGACAGAACCGGCAAGAGCACGTCCAGTGGATGCACTGGCTGAGTCATCGGAAGGCAGGAACAGCTCCGGCCTACGGTGAATGTGCGCGTGCGTGAAACTCAACGTGTCACTGCGCTGCGAGCATGCAACAACCCGAGTGCGTGGCTACACCGGCCTGCCGTGCGGCTGGGTCAGGGGCGAAGCTGCAGAACAGGGCAGCCTTCGTGACCGTGGTAGCGCACTCTGAGACCTTGGCTTTGATGACACTCAGGTGCTTGACAAAGGCAGCGTAGCGCCTGTCTTCGAGTGATGACCTGCACGGAGGGCTCATGGTCAGAGCGCCGCGTGCTGCGTGCTGCGGCCACGCAGTGCCTCTACAGATGTAGAGGTCAGATCATGCGGCTTGCATCTGTTGTGAGACATGCATGCAGTGCATGTGTGTGGTGCCCGTCGCCGCACGTGCATGGTGCTGAGAGGTCACTGGGGTGGTCAGTGATGCTGGGGTGCAGCACGTCGAGGTGCTGTACTCGACTGTAGTATTGTCTGGTGCATCGATTCTAACAGCAACGCCACGCATCGCCCCCAGATGCGACACGCATGATGACGCATGCGGCGCATGCATGTGTGGGCCACAAGTGGTGAACAGCCTGTGGGGCAGCTGCACAGTTGAGGGAACACGTGCGAGTCGAGATCACACAGGGAGCCCTCGGTTGAGGCTGAAACACCTGTCGTGCACACGATCGATTTTTCAGTGACCGAGTGTTCAGGCTCAGCCCCTACAGAATCACCCCAACAAACTGGTATTAATGGGTTACAGGAACCGGGAGTCGGCACGCGGACGAGTGCAGGCGGGCCCCGCAGCCGTGGCACACCGCCATGCATGCATCACACGATCACCTGTCCCTGCAGTCCGCCAGGTAGCTGTGAACAGGCTCAACTGAACCGGCGTTACGCGCCCTGCACGTCTTCTTCGGCCGTGCTCCATGCTTTCCACACCAAACTCGCGGTTATCCACGCGTCGCATGCCATGCAACGAAGAGCCGCCGCGCACCGTGTCTGAGTCAGCCCCGCCACCTCCTCGCGCAGCGCACGCATGGCCGCAGCCTCCACCCTGAGCCGCGCCTTCGCCGCATGGTCCTCCGCGATGGTCGGCTTGTCCACGCTGCCCAGCGCGGCTGCTGCCGCTGCGCGTGCTGCGCCGTGCTGCCTCTGCATCTCCGCCAGGTGGCGCATGAGGCCGCGGTGCGCCTCCAGGCTTGCGACGTCCCCCACCTCCTCCACGGCCGCAAAGTCCTCAGCTGCACGGCAAGCGTCGGCATGGCGGGCGCGTGCGGCGAGGCCACCAGCGCCACCTGCATGCATGGGACACACGCCTAGCAGGGGGCGATGCGCTGCGAATCCGTCGGGCACCGTCAGTGCTGGGCAATCGGGCAACTTTTGATATATCTGGAGTTTTGGGTCGAATCTGCTCAGATGGTTTTCAGAAACAGTAGCCGTGGAGCCCCCCCCCCCATCCCTTCCCCCAATGACCTCCGCATTGGGAGCGACCCCTAGCACCTGAGCGGTGTTAAACAAAAGGGAAGTGGTGCGTTGGATGCAGCATTGTGTGAGTCCTTATCTTCATCTCGGATCGCCATGGCAGCTCTGGTGGTGCAGGGGAGACTCTGCGGTGCCAAGCTGTCGTGTGCCACTGACGCCACCAGGCGTACACCAGACCCCCAGCCAACGGACTTCCCTCCATTGAAGTGTCTGGCCTGCCGCACACCGCTGCCGACGACTTGCAACCACTGTTAGAATCCACCAGCGCGCAATTCAACCACGCTGGGCCGTTGTCACCGTGGTCCAGCATGAACAGAGAGAACCGACACCCCCCACTCAGGACCTGTGGCGGATCCAAACCTCCAGGAGACCTTCCCATGCACCGTTCCCATGCATACCTCGGTCCCGGTTGCCGGAGGTGTCAATGTCCTTATGGATACGGCGATGTTATCATGCATACATACCTCGCCCCAACGGCCAGCCTGACCCACGATTATTTCCATCACACCCAACAGCCCTTCAGACAGCAGCAACTGCCACGCCCCCCAAGGCCACACACACGCCACAAAGCCAGGCAGCCCCAGACCAGCACCTGCGTCGCTGTGCCCCTCCTCACTCGTGTCATCCTCATCCGCGGAATCCAGCAGCACCGCCGCCCCCGCGCGCGCGCGCCGTCGCTTGCGCAGCTGCGCCGCGGCGCCGCCGCCGCTGCCGTCCTCCAGCCCCCCACCCGCCCGGTCCTCCTCGGCTTCGCCCCCGGCCGCATCTCTGCAGGCCGCGGCGACCGTTCGCCGGACGGCACGGTGCGCTCTCACGCCCGCGGCAGCGGCGTTGCATCCAGGGGCATTGCCAGGGGGTTGTCGCGGAGGGGGTGGCCGCGAGCCATCTGCCCGTGCCACGCATTCCAAGCCAACTGTGTCGCTGTGCTGCGGGGCCCGGTCCCGTTCCTGCTGGCGCAGTGTTGACCCGGCACCGGCCCCAGAAGAGTTTGTTCGAGCCAGTTTCTGCTCCACTGCCTCCGCAGCTGCTGCCGTGGACTCGGCCTGCAACCAGCAGGGCGTCGCGGTCAGTGGCACGTGCGTAAGAGGGCGGCTCCGTGTGCGTCCGGTGACGCACCCTCTGCACCCAGCAGCGGCGCGAGGTCCGGTCAGGGGCGTGCGTAAGAGGGCGGCCCTACACGCGTACGGGGCTGTGCGCAAGAGGTCAGACCTTCGGTGAGTGCCTTGCTGTGGGGTGCAGTCTCTTGCGATGGCCATCGCCCAGGAGCACGCGGATGGATGGTGGAGGCTCCACGCCGGTGCACATTGAAAGGTGCTGAGCAGTCGATGTGCATTGTCCACAGCGAAGGAAGCACAAGAGAGAGCGGTGCACATGCGATCGGGAGACAGTCGACCGGAGCGCATCAGAGGGGTCGACGTGGCGGTGGCTGCAGAGGGAACGAGGCAAACGGCAGAGGGAGCGAGTGAGGGGCCGGCAGAGGGGGGCCGGAGATCAGGATCGACGTGGTAGAGGGCAAGGGGACCCGGGAATGGTGAGGGGCGCACGCTGGCCAGCAGCTCGCGCAGCACAGCATGCATGCATGTGCGCGAGGACCGCGCTCGCTGCAGCCGTGCCGCTGCCTGCCTGGCGTCCGCCTCGGCGCTTGCGGTGGCCGCCTTGCCGCGTCTCAGGTCGGCGATGCACCCTGAATACGCTGCCTGCACAGGGTGATACCCCTCAAGTCCACTGCACCGGTGGCTCTGGTACACGCCTGGAGACTGTCTGAGCACAATCTGGCTGCGCAGCGGGGCCGCTGCCGAGGCCCCCAAAACTAGTAGTGACAATTCTGACGATTTCGAATACCCCTGTCGCCCGAATCGCCCAGCACTGGTGGTGTGTTAGGGCCGGGGCTCTGGCATCCACACCGCGGCGAGACACAGGTGAGTGGCGCGATGGCTGGTAGCAAGAAGCCAAACACGGGGCGGATCACACGGAACACCTGTTTGCGGACACACGCCCCTGCACCAAAGCAGGAGGCAGGCTCGAGCAGCAGCGGCCAGGGCTGCAACCACCACCGGTGTGCATGCTTGGCGTCTCCTGCCGGCAACGGCCTCGCAGTGCGGTACACCCGGCGCTCCTCCACGCACCACATCGCCGCTGCGTGCTCCCAGAGGAGTTGCAGCATGCGCGGGAACAGGTGCATGGTGACCATGCATGCGGCGGCAGCAGGCCGCGCACCTCGCCGTCCTGCACCGACTTCTCCGCAGCTTCCAGAGCCTGCTCCACTCGCTGCACCAGGCCTTCGAGCGCGCTGCAGTCCAGAACCTTCCGGAGCCGGGCGGCCTCCTTCTGCGCAGCCTGCCGCTCTGCCGCGAGGGCCGTGCAGCGGGCGCGGGTGGCCTCGACCGCGTCTTGAGCTGCCGACAGCGCCGCCTCGGCGTGCTGCGCGCGCTCCTGCTGTGCGGCAGGCAGGTGGGACAGCCACGCCTGTGCTTCGGCGTCGCGCGAGGCGACCTCGCTGGCGAGTGCGGCCTCCGCTCGCTTGGCACTTTCCGCAGCACTCTGCACATGCACTGCAGATGCAGCACTTATCAGAGTGCTGAATACCCTCGCCGCGATGCCGACTGCTCAGCACCGGTGCCTTTCAGCTCCACATGCTCTGACCCTGCTTACACGTCGTGGGCAGTCCACACAACTGCAGCCCAGTACATGGGGCCACTAGGGGGAGAGGCTCCGCCGGAGATTTTGTAGCAAGGCTGATGCCGCAGAGCACCTTCAGGGATCGGGCGGCTTCCGTCGCGGCTGCCTCGAGCCTCCGCCTGTGCTCCTGCGCGGCGCCCTCTTTCCGCAGCCGCTGCCGCAGCGCCGCCTGCGCCTTGCGCTCGGCCTGCTGCGCCGCGCTGGTCTCCTCACGCCGGACTGCGAGCGCCGCCGCGGCAGCCGCCGCAGCGGCGGCGGCGCTCTCACTCCCCAGCCGCAGCTCCTCCATGGCCCCCTCCGGCGAACCCTGCGCGGCTGGATGCAGGTCGCCACACCATGCCCCCCCCGGACCCACGGCAAAGTACCAGAGATGGAAATGAACGTCACAGCCACGAGGGGGTTGCTGCTGGCGCACGTGGTACATGCATGCTGGCCTGCTGGTGCACTCCTTGAGTACATCCTTTACCAAGAGCGAAAAACGAGCACCCATGCGAGGTCGGCGCGTGGGGGGCGTTACACGCCCGAGGTCAAACTCGCTGAAGGCGTTCCAAGCAAGCTAAGGGGAACCTTCGACTCTGAATGCTGTGACGCTTATCTCTGAGACATCAGGGAGCATCGACAATGCAACGGTGATGCTACGCCGGTGCAACAAGGTGCGACATCACATGTGTCGTTGCGTCCTGTTTGTTCGGTATATGGGGGGGACTGGGGAGGGCCGCACGACAGCATCTTCACCGTCTGTCCTCGCCTCCGCCCGAGCCCCAGGCGCCCGCAGCGGCTGCGGGGCATACTTGACGGCGCCAGAGCGGCCGCGGCGTCCACAGGTGACCTCGCAGCTCGGCTGGATCACCTCCAGACCCCTGCATCCGCCCTGGCATGCGTGGAGCACACGCCCGTGTGGCTCGCCGGCACGGCCGGACGGCCGAACCTTACGTGCGCAGGTCCACCGGTGCTTCAGGGTTCGTGTGGGGATGCGGCGCGAGACCCTGCGCGAGTCTGTGCGCGCGTGCGCGCCCGGGACACATGCTGAATGGATGCCGCGGACTCGCGCGGGTGCGCACACCTGGTCACGATGCCAAACTTGCGGCCGAGGTGCTTCTGCTCCGCCGCACACTGCTCCGCGGCTGGCCAGGCGTCGACGAGCACCCAGTTCCGCAGCAGATCTGCCGCCGATTCCAGTGCCGCCTCGTGGCCGGGCCGCGGCTGCAGGCACCCATGCAGCGGGACGGCGCCCCGGCCCGTCCAGGCCGCCAGCAGCCGGGCCCGCTCCCCACACTCCTCTCCCGCGCGCTGCCGCTCCTCGGCGATGAGGCACTTGAGGCAGCCCGCTCGGCGCGCCTTCACGTGCTCCAGCGCCGCGAGCGCGGCCGCGCGGTTCGCCGTGATCACGGTCGCCGCAAGGTTGGTGGTGCTTCGGAGCGCGGTGGCCACAGGGGCCGCCAATGACGCATCGGCGACAGCTGTGCAATCGCAGATGCGGCCGTGGAAGGTGCCCGGCAGGTCACCTGCACCTCTGCCGGTGCGTGAGCCTCACACACGCGTAGTCGGAGGACCAGAACCGCACACCGCGGTCTGCACTCGCGCCAACGCAGATCCACGCGGTCCACACAAAACACCACGAATGCCGCCAATACGGCAGCCCACCACAAACACTGCAAACACTGAGCACCCGCCGGGTCTGAACACCAAGGCCGGACGCGGCTGACGCCATGCATGCGAGACGCATTCATACAAGCCATGCATGTGAGGCACACCGGCCCGGCTCAGTTGCATCAGCTCGCCAATGGAACGGTCCAGAGCAGACTCCGACGCACGGCGGTCTTTCACCTCACGTTGCTTTGCTTCCGCGCCCTGCACGGCGCGCCGGGCATCCTCCGCCGCGGCGCCCGCGCCTCTGCAAGCAGCCTCCGCCGCCCTCTCTGCCACCTCGGCGCCGCCGACAAGGGCCCGCGCCGCCTCCACCTCGGCCCGCGCGACCCCCGCGGCTTCCTCTGCGCCGCGCTGCGCACGCTGCGCCTCCTCGTGCGCCTGTGCTGCGGCCGCATGCACAGCGTCGGCGGCAGAGTGGCGCTCTGCCTGCGCGGCCGAGGCCGCCCGCGCCGCGGTGACGCCGGCGGCGAGTGCTGCGCGCTGCGCCTGCTGTGCTGTGGTTGCGGAGACAACACCTGCGAGTGTGTCCGCCGCTCGCTGCCGCTCCTCCCTGCAGCCGCGGGCCGCCAGTCACGGAACCGCCCATGCATGGCGCCGCGCATGCATGCATATCACCGCCGGGACCGGCAGCACTTCCTCCACAGCTGCTACAGCCCCCTGGCTCGTAGACAATCAGCAAAACACATCGCACTTTCGCAGCGATGTGCAGTTGTTGAGTGGCGTCTGTCTCCCCCGGTCCAACGGCCAGAAGGATGTGGCGGGATGGCTTGCCACAACCAGTGTCGGCCATCTAAGGTACTTCCGATGGGACACACCGCCCGAAGTGAGCTGCATGATATGTTTGTTGTCTATGTAAGTAGCCGGGGTCCCCAACACAGGCCTGGGCGTGGTGCAGGATGCTCGATACAAGCCCTCATGTGCATGGAGGGCACAAGCACACAGCGGGGCTACGCGCACAGCGGGGCTACGCCCACAGCGGGGCTACGCACACAGTGATCTGCTGCTCCTCGGCGTCACGCTGCGCCTGCCCCAGCAGCTCCTCCGCGGCAGCCGCAGCGGCCTCCGCCGCGTCCAGCGCCTCCTCATGCGCGCGGCGCTGCTTGCGGCGGTGCTGCAACTGCGCCCGCTTCACCTTGGCTGCTGCCGCGGCCGCCCCCCTCGCCTGCGCCGGGCTCCGCACATAAGTAACCACTCCTCGGGATGCACGACCACAGATTCAAACACCTCGTTCGGCCCTCTGCCTGGGACGAACGACGGCAAAGTAGACCTAGACAGGCGACGCATCTACATCTACGGTGGCAGGGCGCGCAGCGGTACCTGCTCCGCCTGAGTCACCCGGCGCTTGAGGGTTTCAGCGCGCTTCTGCAGGTTGTGCGAATCCTTTGCGCGCTCGGCCGCTGCTGCGCCGCTCGCCTGCGCGTGGCCCTCAGCAGCCGCCTCTGCTTCCATGCGTCTGCGAAGCTCCGCCCGGGCCGCTTCAGCCTGCAGCCACGACCTCCAGTACCAACGATGCCACGCAGCCAGAGCCGCCGCGACCGGGCAGTACCAACGGAGCAGGCAGGAAGCATGCAGCAGCCATACATGACCTCTCGATGTCAAAAAAAGGGTATTTAAAAAAAAAATATTGGTCATCACGCCAAAACCAAACGGGCATCAGCCACAGCACCTCTGCCGGTTGGGGCGGACGGGTGTAACACGGGAGCAGAAGGGGGCACAGCCACAGGGGCAGCATCAGGTAGGCACGCCACCTAGTGAACATCCAACACAAGCCACTGGTGCCCCCCGTGCAGCACTGCACGTCTGCTGTTGTTCCCATCTTTGAGGATGTAGCATGCAACACAGTGGTGCACCATCGGACGAACGAGTCGGCGGAGCAGTCTTGTCCGTTTTACCATGATCTTTCCGCTCACCGTACGGACCGAGTGTCGAGAGGCGGGCGCGGACTCCCCAGGCCCAGCCTCACTCCAAACACTTGACGGTCTATACTAAAGCATCCAGAGTGTCGGTTGATGTCCACAACACACAGAGCTATCCGCAGCGTGCGATGTGACGGGCAGTGGCGTGCGGAGGGTGTTCTGATGGATGCGTTGATGCCAGTCCCATGCAGAGTGTGCCAGTGAGGGCATGCATGTGATGGGCAGTGGCGTGCGCAGCACACGTTGGCACCCAGAGCTGCACTGCTGTGCTGCAGCTGCGGCAGGACTGCCGCCAGTTCTGCAGCCTGCACCCGCTGCTGCTCCTCCATGGCGGCGTGGCACTGCATCAGCTTCGCCACCTCTGGCTGCAGCTCGGCTCGCCTCGCCTGGAGCTCCAGGCAGGCCGTGTCTCTGCTGTCCAGCTCCTTCTGCTTGCTCTGGATGCTGCCTGTGAGCCTCTCGACCTCCTGCAGCTCGCAACCGCATGGGTGGCCACGGGTGACCGCATGACTGGCCACTTGCCTTGGGGATCACACGGGGCCATGGAGGGGCGGAGGGCAGCAACAAGAACAAGAAGGAGAAAAAAGGGAATCACGTCGGGCGCAAGCGGCCACTGGGCTCAGTGCTTCTACAGGTACGGGCGGGCTGGTGCAGGGCTGGCAGCACTGACACTAATCTGATACTGATTGCAACGTGGCCTGCTGCGGTGTTTGAGGCAGCCACTGCTTGGGACTGCCTGCTTGTGTCTATGAAGCAGAGTTTTGATGGCGGTAGGGCACAGCATTTGCCATTACGGGCGTACAGGATTGCACAGGTGCTGCGATGGCAGTGCGATGGGTTGTGATGCTGTTCAGCTAGGTTACTGTCGCGACATACAAGGTGATGATCACAGCAATGTAATCATACATACATACAGCTCCTCACCGGCGGCTGTTGTGGACCTCTTTGTGGAATGTGACAAGGTGATGCCGGTGCACAGGGCTTGTCCTGCTCTCACCTGTTGAGCCTGACAGTTCCCACGTTGCTGAGTGAATTAATCGGACTAACGTGCCCGGGGGCGGAGCGTTGGATTTCCGGCAGAGTAGGCCAGAGCTTTAGAACAATAGCAAAGGTGGTTGTGCGTGCCTGGCGCATGTCCCAGGTGCCCAGGAGCTTCTCCATGCTTGCGACAAGCTGTACAGCGTCTCTGGCATCAAATGCAAGGCATGCCTGGTTCACAACACAGCAAGATATCAGCCCAAGGTCCATGCCGTGCTGCTTCAGGAGCTTCTTGACTTGGCTCTGCATAGTGCAGCCAGGCGTCAGAGTTGAAATCCACATCCCTCGCTGTCAACCTCGATACCAATTTCAGAATCGTAAGAAATATCACTCACGTATGAGCATGTCGGTAGTGTGTCCCGTAGGCATGTGCTGTGACCAGGAAACACATCCGTGCACGCAGCGTAGTATGTCGACTGTCCTGATGCGACAACCCGACGTCGTATCCTGATATACCGAGTCTCTGATTCGGCACAGCTCGGTGTCGATATACACGCTTGAAATCCCAGTTCTGTGCAGCATTGTGCAAGGTCACCATCCGCCTGTGCCAGCCGATGGTTGATAACATCTCTGGCTGACCGGACGCGGATGCTGGAAAAGTTTGCTCCAAGCGCAAATCTCGCGGCATCAGCTATCACTGTCTTTCCAAGCCCATTGGGACCGACGATCGCTGTTAAATTGTCATCGAACGGGCCAATGAACGTCTCCCGCTGGAACGTTTTGAATCCTGCGGATCAAGGTCGATCACGGGCGCTACCAGGAAAGTCTGGATAGACCCGAGGCACCATATCACAGCATGATCGTCGGTACCTGATATGGCAAGATAGGAAAGCCGGACGTGTACGTTCCCGTTGTTGTTGTCCCCACAACACACGTCAATCTTGCCATCACAAATGCAGCAACTCCCGGACATCCTGCAATCATTACAGACACGGCATTAGCTATTTATCATGTGCAGGTATGTTGTCTGACGCTGCGACTGCCGTGTGCTGGGTACGTCGATTCGACATGGGAATATGACAAAACCGGCACCGGCAGAGACATGAATGGCATCAAGAAATCCGTCACATTCAGTATTTTCGACCAGGTGTGCGTGTTTCTCACGGCATCTTAGTCTTGCCCATTGTCTGCATCAGTACCATGGCCTCGAGAAAGACCTGCCGGAGAACCAGAGTGGCTTCAGCACCATCGCCCATGCATACAATGCACACACAAATAAAAAAATAATAACGGGAATCACGCCAGACCCAAACGGGCATCGGCCACAGCAGCTCTACAGGCAGGGGCGGACAAAGAAGACAGGGAAACCACATCCACTGGGGCGGGGGATCCGGAGGGCGGTGCGGGCACCACATCCATGAAACGGTAAACACCGAGATGTCCAAATGCATGCACATCATGGGGCCAACAGAGGGGCAAGCATGTTGAAACACTTTGTGTGATGACATGTGTGATCAAAGCCGGGGATCACGCCAACCCAAAGCGGGAACAGCCGCGGCACCCCTCACTACTGTAACCTCCGGCATGCACAGCACGGCGGCGTGCACAGCACGGCGGCATGCACAGCACGGCGGCATGGTGACGGCCGGTCCATGAGACCCCGCGCCTAGGACGGGTGCATGGTGCATCATGCATTGACTTCCAGGTGACGCCTCCTGCGGTCTGATGCTTGGACCTCTGATCATAGGAGCTGCCACCGCATGCGTTCGGGAACACCACACGCTGCTGCGAGAAGCAACCTTGCTTCCCCCTCCTTGTCGCAGCGTTGAAGGTGTGGTGCATCACAGCGTGCGGGTGCACGCATGCATGGCTGTGCGCAGCATGTGCGGAGGGGCCGTTTCCGGTGTGCCCGGCGCAGACTGCAGGTGCCATTGCACCCCACACCTTGATCCAGTGCAGTGGGCGTGCCCCCCTCGTGATGCTTTCCTGGACTGAGCAACAGGCCTTGCTGACCCATGCTGTGCGCAGCCATGCATGTATGCACGGGAACCCACGGTTGCACATATGTCACTACAAAAAAGAACAAGACGATCCAGAATCTCGCCAGACCCAAACGGGCATCAGCCACAGCACCCCTACAAGTAGGGCGGTCAAAGCAGACGGGGCAATCACATCTACCGGGCGGGGGGGGGGGGGGGGGGTGGGCCCCGGCGTGAACCGTTTGTTCG
>JAUMHO010000007.1:1956757-1990529 GCA_032360965.1 Ulva armoricana
CCCCCCCCCCCCCCCCCCCCCCCCCCCCCCCCCCCCCCCCCCCCCCCCCCCCCCCCCCGCGCACCGTCGTGAAACGTTTGTTCGAGTACACGCGTGTGATCATGACACGCGGCCGATGAGCGGCGTCTTCCGCGTGGCTCGCGCAACGTCGCAGGTTGTGGTCATCCATGCATGGCCCAAAGGCTGCGTCTGAACAGAGACCGCCTCTTGGCGGCTGCACCACCACCACCGGCCCCGCATGCATGCGCGCCAACATGTTGCGACACCGCTTGATTCCTGCCAAAAAATCCAGCTTGTGACGCCTTGCACCAGGCCCGCAGCGCGACGGTTGACCTTCCCATTCCCGAAGCAGCCGTTCCAGGCAACTCCCCTCGACTTTCGTCGTCCCTCTGCCAACCACAGCCAACGGCCGCGATTTGATCACCGGCATAAATCGCCTCAAACGTTCGCAGTCACCATTCTATGCAGTCAGAGGATTTCTCAGACCCGGCTGGCCCATGCTTATGGTACCTTAGTTTGGGGATACGGGGGGACAGGGGGGACTTGGCGAGAATAGCATGCATATGATCGACGTCTTTGGGGGATCCACCCGACGAGAACTCGCTAAACTACCCGCAGACTCGCCCAGAACACCTAGTTATGCCCTTTGACACTCCCAAAGTTGTCTCTGGGGGCCCAGGGTGTCTACGCTACTGGTGGACATGGCGCGGGGCTGAATGCCCACCCCCCCGGGCCCTGCTCTCTTTCAGCGCGGCTGCTGCTGGCTTGGGGTCCCACAAACTGTCATCTCAGACAGCGAACACCGTGTCAACAATGACTTCCTCCGCATCCTCGAGTGACGGTGCACGAGACGGAGTCTATGAGGCAGTGCGGCGCATGGCGCGGGGCACGAGACGGGTGGGTTTCTCGTGCTTATTGCGCGTCGGGTGCGCCTGAAGACACACGGGACCTAGGATTTTCGAAATGCTGTAGCCTACAATGCACCCGCTTGACCATACGAAGCATCGATTGATTGTTCTTGAAATAGAAAGCTGCGAGTTCGTGTGTAATAGGCATGGCAACCGGCGCCTGCATCTGTGCATGGCATTTCTCGCTGCTTCGCTCCATTCCTTCGTACGATCGGCATTTCCATTATCCGCTTGCGTGTCGCTACGATCTTGCATTGAATCGTACTCTTGCATTCTTGCATATGACTGCAACGTCTCAATTTCAGCGCCTAGGCGATGTGATAGACGACGCTTGGTGGTGCCCTGCCTGCGAGCAGAAGGTCAGCGGCCAAAGACATCTGGGCCGGCATCTGATAAGTCTTAAACATGCCAGCAATGTACAGGTACGTGTTTTATTGTCACTAGTGCCTCGTGAAGCTCAGGTAGCACATGCGCTCTTTAGTGGAAGCGGCAAGCCTGCCTCTTGATGCTTAGTGGTCTGTGATGTCGACCATTTGATTGTTCGGTCAGCGTAATACTGCATTTTGTAGGCCATGGCCTTTCGAGAGCGAGAATCAAGCAGGCAAGCATACATTTTGGCAAGACAGGCTTCTGCGAGTGATGCTAGGCCACAGGCTGGTCAATGACCTCCAAGTTGGCACTACCCACCAAGCACCCCAGAAGCGGCCGACTCCGTGCATCAGTCTTTCCTTGATGGCATGGACCAGGCACCTGTGCGAGCGACACAGACGGTCATGGTAGCACAGAGCCGATAGCACTATGGCTTCCTTGCAATCACACACGGTGTCCTCGGTCTTCAACTGACGAGCTTGTGCTCACAGAGACTTTACTGTTCTTCAGCTCTGGCGGGACCCCCTGGGCGGCACAAGACAGGTCACTCAGCACAACGTACGTGTAGATGTTTGGTGAAGGTACCACCCTGGCAGACACACTGGGGCAGTCAGTACATGCAGTGTTCTGGTGCCAGATGGTTCAGTTACCCTGGGTATGTTGGACACATGATTACTCATATGAAGTAGTGTTGAAGGGAACGGTCTGCGTCACGATCTCCCGAAGACACGCACAGCCAGAAGTCCTCAGAATAAAGTGGCTCGCAGTTTACCTGCATGATGGCCCGACATCGGCCCGGCGGGAATCTTGTATATACCAGAGGCACTGCAGTGTTGATGATTCCTGTCCACCATTGGTGTAACACTACCACTATCGTCTAGGATCCTTTCCAGTGCAGGATATAGGTACCAGTGCTTGGCCACAGGTGTTCACATTGTTATTTACTGAAGAGAAGGCTGATGGATGATGCACGCAGGTAACGAGACATCGGAGAGGTTCAATCGAACCAACAGCAGCACACGGAGAAACACAGTAACAGACAAGCAACACGGCGCACCGGGCAAGGATTCTGTTGTGTCCTGCCGCGTCCCCAATTAAATTCAGCATACAACCAACAAGAAAGTAGAGCTTGTATGACGCTGGTAAGTATTGCAAGCTATAGCAAGGCAATCTGGTGGCTATCAGGATTACGGAGCCTTGGTACTAACGCCTCTGTGAGAAAGTGGCTACCAAGTGGCTACCGGGATCGCTTGCAGTCTGCAGAAGCTACAGCTATGCATTGCGGGGTCTCAGACAATCTACGTATCGAACAAGTAGATGCCAGCCTTGAACGAATGTCCTAGCACTATCACATTTAGGTTAATCATTACGTTTGAGGTTCACCTGAATGTATTGGAGTAAGAGGCAGTGAGCTGGCAAGCTAATTGCATGCAGATATATAGTCCATATAATGCATGTGCAAATTTGCAAACCCATACATGTGCTGCTGGCGAATTCGAACCGGTATAAGTCTCTTATTGATAATTCTGCCACCTTTCACCTCATGATTTTGGACCGAATGAGGGCGAGAACAGAATTATCCAGATCTAGAGGGGACTGTATGTATGAGTCATGGCATGCGTCGTGCACCGGGATGCATGCGTCTTGGAGAAACCGAGGTGTGTCTAGGGTACCATAGAATTCTCCCGCGCACCCATTCCTGGATGCTAAAATTTTTATTCTTTTTATAAACGTCGAGGATATTTATACACTATGTTGGATACATTTGGACTGCAACCCCATCGATCAGTTGCGAGCTCGATCAGGAGCTGCTTACGCCGTTATTAATTGCTACGGAACTCGTCCGGATTGCAAGCTTTACGTACACGTGCCCAACATCCTGGAGTTTTACAGGTCCAGAGCTCCAATGTTGCCGACAACAATATTATTCAGGATCTATTCTCATTTGCAACAGCTGTGATGGAGCTCGAGACTCTTCCTATTGGGCCGACAGCGTCGACGTCGACGTCGACACATATGCACAGCTGCAGAAGCGGCTTGAACAGGTCGAGAGGATGCCATTCCACAGATGGCTGCACGCAAGATTTTATGCACAGCTTAAGTATGGCAAACCGGGAAGTGACTGTGTTCTGCGGGGCAGTGGAGGGCACCGACAATGCTCGACGTGAAGGAGAAGCACTCCTGAATGGCGTGGCGAGTGCGATTCTCAGCCGAAGGCCAAAATCCGTCCGAATTGCCCTTGGTGCGATGCTCTGGTCGATGTGTGGGTTTTCGGCTAACCTTCCTTGCCATCAGCGCTGCCCAACGCATCCGAACAGTGCACAGCTATAGCGCTGCGCGCTGCCAGCTATCACACGACGCATGACGAAATTAAGGGGGTCTGCTCTCTTCTACACGTGTTGGCGATGTGATAGCCTTTCTCGTCAGCGGGCCCTCCGGATCATCACCATGTGTGCTGCTTCAGAGATTGGCCATCCCTTCTTGCAGTCCGAAAACGGCAGCTGATCATAGAAATGAGACAAGATCGCAGCTGTGGAAAGTCTGGCATGCCTTGCGGCGTCACGATTGCAGGTACCTGCCATGCAACCCCGGGCCCACTGCAATAAATCCGGAGTACGCGTTGATCCGCTAACATCCTAGTTTCCATCCATGCAGATACAGACTTTGGCGTGCAAGGGAGCATCCGATCTCTTCCTTCCGCCGTGTGCGCAGTGGTGACAGACTCAGATGAGTTCTTGATCGCGCAGTCCAGCGCTTGCGCGGTATACATCATTAGCAAAGATGGGACAGGTGTGCTTCAAGGTTCAAGTCTTGGATTGATGCAGGTGTAACGGATGCACTGGTTTTCCTTATGGTGGAGCTCCATCGCATCACATTCTCCACCTGTCGCCACATACTGTGGGCGTGCACAGAATTCAGAATTCCTGTTCGGCAGTGGGCCACTGTCTGACGTGGCTCATGCTGCCCTGCGGAAGGCCCCATGGGGCGTGATTGCTCATGGCATGAAACGATCTTGTGCTCCTTGTCATTTGCAAACTCACTGCATATTTTTGACAGGAGACAGAGTTTTTGCCTCAGACACACGCAACCAACCCGCCCTGAGTGCAAACACTGCATGGGAAGGCAGACACCAATGTGACATCTCCTACAAGGACCTTGACATCTAACACCGCATGTGCAGTACGAGTTCATCCATGCGGGAGCCGCTCCAGTGTCACCTCAGTCCCCCGCACAGCTTCCGACGCTCTCCTCGTCGTGGGAAACCAGGGCCTGCTGGAGGCGCAGCCAGCCACAGAAACTGTGCGCCATCCTCTCCACCGAGTCCACTCTCTTCCCCCCGCTGTCGACCTCCAGCATCATGACCATCACCTTGGCAGAAGCCTGACACCGCTGCCCCCATGCACCATACGCAGCTGCACCATGTGACACATGCATGGCATGCCAGGCCCAGCCGGCAGTTCTCAATCTAGCCGACCTCCCGCAGCAAAAAAAATGCGAGTTTTTGGGAACAATTTTCAGGTTTGAGCCCCAACAAATAGTTGCCAGGATGACCACTGCCATCCGGGCATCGGCCACGCACCGTCACATGACCATCACGGCCACCTCGCATAGAATCTAGTGCTAGTGCCACACTGCCAGTGTCAGCACTCGCACCCGAAAGGGATGTCATTGTCAGCACTCGCACCCGAAAGAGATGGGATGAACTGGTGTCCCACAACCCCACGATCGGGTGTTTCCTTTTCGATGCAGATCGTGAGTTTCCCTAGTTTGCGTTTGCACTGTACGGGTGTGGCCCTTCAATGTGGCCCTTCAGATGCAGCTGTCGCAGTCTGCTGTGAGCAGATCCTCCATGACCACCACCACATCTCTGACACCACAGCCTCGTGCACCCGTTGCATCAGGCTCCACCCGCCCTGGCCACCACCAGTGGCAAGGCACGTCTGGCCTTGACGCGTCCCCGTCAAAGGCGACGTGCCCTGGAAACCAACCCGGATGAGTAACGGTGTCCTCTGCAGCGCAGCCACTAAACCCACTACACCGCTGAAACACTGTGCTGACCGCAGGCGGCCACAGCGACCATCCATCCCTGCCACAGACCGATCCACTCGCCGCCCCCACGCCACAACGACACGAAACCCGAGCCCCCCCCCCACCACCACGACACGCCCCACACACCTCGAAAGTTTTCATGATCACAATGCATATGAGGACACCGGGTATCACGCCGTACTGTTGCTAGTATCGGCCACGCGCTCCAAGACAGACTTCTTCGTACAGGGTTCCCACACTCTCCTGTTGCACCCGTACAGGAGCTTGCACGACACGCATGCCTCCGCATTGGTGGAAGCTGCAAGTCCAGGCACACACACCATGCACGCATACTAGGCACACACACCAGGCATACATACCAGGCATACACACCAGGGTACAAGTTCGTACCTCTTGCCCACGAGTCGTATAGTAGGCTGGGCAAGCAGGCGATGAGCTATCTGCACCATCTTGCGGAGAGTGCATGCGGTAGTAGGAACAAGAGATGTGTCGATGTGGATGGCACACAGGCGCTGAGAGAGTTCAGTGCGGCGGGCTGAAAAGGGAATAGCTTGCTGATCAGAAATACCATGTCGCACGTTGCACAGATTGCAGGGACTAGTTTCGAACCGGCGGAGTGTCCAGGAGGGACGTATGCAGAGGTTGTGTGATAGGGTGGTCTGATTCGAGACCTATACGCTGTTGCGTGATGCACCTGTGACCGTGCCCCTCTTCGATGTAAATACACACACTAGGCACACACACGAGGCACACATACGACACACCCCACATGTCTGACACTCCCCTGACACGCCCGTGCAGGCTCGCGCCGCGCTCTCCTCGATCGTCCGCGGCGACTCCATGTCGCGAGCCGCGAAGGCCATCGCGGACCGCGCCGACGGCCACGGCAGCCCCCACCGCATCTCCTGCTGCCTTCTCCTGCTCTGCCATCCCATGGATATCATGGTCACCCCCGACACCGGCCTGCCGCTCTCGGCATGCGTGCCGGGGCCAGCATCCCACTCCGACCCGATGCATGCGGAGCGTGCGTGGGTGTCAGAGCACGACCACTGGGCACCTCGCGCGACCCTCTCCCCCGCATGGCGCACCACGCCACCCCCACCGCGTCAAAATTCCCCCCCTACCCGCCTCGCGCCCGCCGCTAAGCAGGTGGCCGACGCGGCGGCACAGACGGACGTGCCGCTGCGCCGTGCGCGCGGCAGCGGCGGGGAGGAGGCTGCGGGACGGTCGTGCAACGCCGCTGCGCACGGCTGGGTCATGCTGCGCGCTGTGCATGCTGCGGCGCCGCTGGAGGTCGCGGTCAAGGTGGCGGAGGGCGGTGCCGCGCGGCTCGTGGATCCCCCGGCGAGTGAGGGGAGTCCGCTCGCGGTGGCGTCGGCGACGACGGAGGGTGGCAGCGCGGCTGGGTCGCCCTGTGCCGGTGGCAGTGCGGGGCGCAGGGCTGTGCCGGGGTCTGACGGGGGTGCCCGGGCGCGGCGCCGCCGCGCGGTGCGGTGGATTACGCGGGTGGGCCTGGTTGTGACGGGGGTGGGGGTCGGGGTCGCGCTCGTGTCGTTCGCTTGCCGCCGCCGCGGCTGACTGTGACAGCATGGGTTGATGCGGCGGATGCACGCATGTGTGCGTAGCCCCGCCGGAGGCCCCGCGCTACCCCACAACCCTGTGCAAATGCACATGAAGGGCTGATGAACGTACACTGCGTTAACTTTGCAGAGCGGTGCCCCCGGCCCCTCTCTGCAATGCAAAGTAAGTGTGACTGCACGCAGCATTGCAGGGATGAGGCCGGGTGCGGGCGCTGCGGAGCCGGTTTGTTGAAGATGCGTACGGGAACGGTCGTGCGCCTCTGTCAAAGCGGGAATAGAGAGGCGAGGTGCTTCATCGGCTGCGGGTGGCCCATGCGCGGCACTGTTTGTCGGGTTGTGTGGCTTCGAATGAGGCGACCCGGGGCAAAGTGTCGGTGGGGCCATCGGTGCTGCACCATCGGTTTGCCGCCGGGTTGGAGGGTATTGCATGAGATGTAGATTGCAGTGTCAGTGACTGCCCAATTGGATCGTTGGGCTGATCATCCGGGGAGCACTCCTCAAACTTGGATCCCAAGATTCAAACTTTTTGAATCACAATCCGATAGCCCAATCCAGGTTGGTAGGCAACTTTTTTTTCTCCCAGGCAGTGAATGTGGCAGTCAGCTGCGGTATGGGGCAGGAGGTGCCGCCAAGAGACCCTGCTGGCGGCCTTGCCGCGACTGCGTATGTGGCAGCCTTGCAGAGACTGCGTTAGGGGGCTTGCTTTGGTGTGTGTACTTATGAAGCACCGCTCGCTAGAAGTCTGCAGCCCCGTGTCTCTCTGCGCAATCATCCATGCTCGAGATGGAGACGACCGGCAAACGTGCGCCTGTGACAACCGCCACCTTGGACTGCGCCTGGCGGTGGCCTGCAGCGAAGCAGCCATCATGATGCACAACAGCCGGGCTGCAATGTGAGGTCGTAGTTATGCTTAGATTGCAGATTGGTTTGATACGGAATCGGCAACAATGTACGGTCAGGATGCTGACAGGCGAATAAGAGATGCAGGCGCATGTTAGGGTGTGCAGCACAAACGACACAAGGTGGAGCACTCTCTTCAGGCGTTCAGGGTACACTCTGTGATCGACCTGGGACGAGCGTCCTGGCATGACCACTGGCGTGACTAGTCAGGCCGACATGCCACGAGAGAGTGCACCGACCATTAGCTACAGTTTGTCAGGGTGGACGTGTTTCGACCTGTAACCTATTGGTCCGACACAAGTGGCCTCGGTACTAGGAAAACGTCGGTGCGTATCAGCACAACTGCCCAAGCGACAAGCCCGATTGTGACAGCCAGACCAAAGATCCACAATAGCCACGGCAGCGAGTAGCAGTTACAGCACACCACGTGGCCTCATTGCTGCAAATGCCAGGGGGATCATCGTTCCTCAGGAGTGGAAGACACAGCCGCACCACGTCACTCCCGACGATCAGCAATACACGTGACCTGGATTCTCTGGTTTGCTGCCCCTCACGGCGACGATGGTGCAGAAGTTTGCCAGTCACGCCACAGCGATGAATGGCGCACACCCATCGAGAGGCAACCATCCAAGCTCACAACTCCAGAGCAACAGAGTCTGCCTCGGCATGGCACGTGCTCCGCACCCCTCACACCTCCCGCTGGTCCAACGAGCAACGCTGGTCCCCCAGAATCGGTCCCGGCTGTGTTATACACAAACACACAGTTGCCGGAACCCGCCACGCGCACCCTCGCCATGCATTGCCCCGCTGGATACTCTGTGCACTCGAGTATGAGGTGTTCACCCTGAGTTCCGGGGCCAGGGGCTGGTAATTAGACCAAAATGACCCGATCGTGTAAGAAAACACTCGACCGCCCAGCCCAGGGGCGCCCCTCCCTTCCCCACGGGTGCGTCTACCACCCCGTGCACCGCGAAACCATGCACTGCAGTTCCCCATGAGGACCTTTCTGGTGGGGCACGGCGGGCATGGGGAGGGGAGGCGGCGCTGCCGCGACGGCGCATGCGGCCGTTGCATGGCTCGTTGCCGTGGCGACACAAAGATGGACGACCGAACTGCTGCGAGGGCGCCACACGCACAGCGGCCTGCCAGTGGTGGCTCTGCCCTGGAGTATAATCTCAACCGCCCGCCACTGCCGCCCGGCCCCGGCCCGCCGACGGCAGCGCAGCGGCTGTCACGATCAGTCGCGCCACGTCACGTACACGTCGTCCGTGCGGAAGCGCTGTGTGACGCGCGTGTCGGCGAGGTCGGTGATGGCGCCGGAGCGCAGCGCGAGCAGGCCAGGCCATGCGATCATCGCGCCGTTGTCGACGCAGTAGCGGTCGTCGGTCGCGTACAGGCTGCCCCCGCGCTCGCCGCACATCACGCGCATCATGTCCTGCAGCCGCACGTTGCACCCCACGCCACCGACGATCAGCACGTCCGGGGAGTTGGTATGCGCCATCGCCCGCTCGGTGATCTCGACCTGGACCATGCACACCGGTCACCAGTGGTCACTTTAGCAGACCTCCCAAAGCCAACCGACGTGGCTTTTTGGGAACAGGTAAACGCCCCGAAAAAGGGATTGCGCAGAGTAACACTGCGTGTCCATGTCGTCGCTATGATGTAGCGACTCGTTGCTGTGCGTGTGTGCCTGTCCACATGATAGATTGACACGCCAGGTTTAAGCGAGAGGTTCAACGGTCGGGTTGCGCGATGTGTGCCGGTGGACGAAGTGCAGGTTGCCCAACAGCGGGGGTTGAAGTGCAGATCGTCCAACAACGCAAACACTCTCCTGCTCTGGCGCTTGCATGGGGAGCGAACTCGCGAATGCACTAATTCACGGCTGAGTCTCTTGCATGGAACTGGTCGTTTCGACGGCTGCTGTCTGTGCTGTCTGCCACTCGCTGACGTCTGGCGCAGATCTCGGACGCTCTTATGTAATCTAACGATGACTGCTTTCCCTGGATGCCTGGAACGGTCGGCCCCGTCTGTTTCACATGCCTTCGTTGTGAAGCTACCCATTGTGTGAACCATACGCTCTGCTGAGGCAATGAGGCAGGCAGTGACAAGAGCAGGAGCAGCTTTGGAGCTCGAGTGGCTGTGCACTGAAACCGTGCATGCATGAAAGGTCAAGCTGCGACCATGAGTGGCATTGACGGGGCAAGTGACAGGGCAAGCATGCCAACACAATGTGGCAGTGATAGGGCAAGCATGTCAACGCAATGCGGCACTGACAGGGAGAGCATGCACCCAGAAAATGGTTTGGGCTGGCAAGATGCACACCAGCATGGCAAAGACAGTTTCCTGCAGAGAGAAGCAGAGATCAGCCGGCGTCGCCTCGCCCTTGTCGAGCATCGATCTGGCCTTATCCTCGATGAAACTCAGCAGCCCAGAGAATGAGACGTCCATGCCTTTCACCACGTACGGCAGTGCTACATATCTGCACATGATACCCGTCAACAGGCAGTCGCCAGTGTTCCACGACCAGGAGACAGGGTCCCAGCTCTCACACAGGACAGAAAAAGTACAGTCGACACAGTGCAGCAGCGGTCTGTTTGCAGCAGCGCTCACATGTCAAACATGCCGGGCAGACCAGTCCAGTCTGAACAAACATGTCTCTATTATCTCACCCGCAAGTGGGCCTCGTTAAGGAGGTGCCTGCTGTGTGCAGGAGATGGTTCGCAGGAGTGGATGATGGCTGGTGGGAGTGGATCGTGTTCGGTGTGGAAGATGGAAGGTGGTAATGGATCGTGGGGTGTCAATCCTCAGGTGGACTGTCACTCCCCAAACCATCACAGATCGTTGGAACATGAATGAAACGATGGGGAAGGGGAAGCCATTGAGACAATGGGGGCAGCAGGCGTACTTCGAGCCACCCTTCTTCGCAAGCTGTTCGATGTTGTACCCAGGGCTCGGGTCGTTCGACAGACCCAGCACCCGGGCAAACCGGTCCAAGCAGTTCCCAACAGCGATGTCAATCGTCTCACCGAAAATCCGATACCGTCGGTCTGAGTACGCGATCACCTGCATGCATCGACGCCACGTGTGCTTCCTGATTGTGTGCTCAAAAACGGTGATCTGTGCTCGAGAACGGTTCTAGACGGACATACCTGAGTGTTGCCTCCGCTGACGTAGAGCACCACGGGATTGTCGGCCCCGCAGACGACCCTGCCCATCTCGATGTGGCCTGCAAATCACTCAGGAATTTGCCCAGCAGCTGGTACCGTGCTCTACCGTGTCGCCTGTCGTGTCTGAGACCATCATGCATGGAGCTCCTTTCCCGGAGCTCCCGCAAACCCAAGCTTACGTCCGAACACACACGCACTTGAGCTAGTAAAGGTAAGGCTTGGTTATAGATGGCCATGTTTTGATGCTAGCTGGGTAAGAGATGATGCGGCCTCGATTCAAACGGACCTTGCGGTGGTGCACCACCGTTTGCTTGAATGTTCCCCATGCGGCAGGCAGTGCACCAATCTATTCACTCAGTGTGTAAATGTAAATGTAAATGTGACACTTACTCGCCATATCCTACAAGGACTTTGACATCTCCGGATAACCGGGACCACGGGTGTGTGGAGACATAGACGTGGGTATCGCACCTACACAGTGATTCACACCAATGATGGGAATCTTCCACATGAGCGACAGCATGCGTGCACACACTGCGCACGATAGCAGCGGGCCACCCATTCCTGGACCCTGCAAAGACAACAGTTACTTTCAGCCCAGAGTGACGGTCTTCAGTTCCCTGCAGATTCGATCAGATGTGCAGCGATGGTCCAGGGGCTTGGGGAAACAGGGCAAGTTGGAGTGCAGGGGGGAACTGAACGACCTGGAGCACATGCAAGCCACATGTAGATTTTGTGTTTCGATGCGCGCCTTGGTGAAGGCGATCGCATCTATGTCCTTTGGAGTCAGGCCCGCCTCTTCCAAGGCTTCCTTCACAATTGACACTACATGCTGCTGATGGTGCACAGCAGTTTCCCGAGGAAGAAAGCCTGTTCCGGGGGGAGTGATATACCTGCAGCCATATCACGCTCATCTGGGTCGCAGTTTAGCGCAGCGCTGTGAAATGTTGGTGAAGTTGAAACGCACGTTTTGCGGGGGTTGGATAGCACGGCTCCAGTCTCATCTACAATTCCTACTCCAACCTTATTAGCCGACCCTTCTATACCCAGAACCTTGGGCATTTTTGCAAACGTAGAAGCCGATGCCCGATCACCTGTGCACGAAGTGCGACAGGTCTGTCAGCTGTCAGCACAGCTTTGCTTGAGAGAAGTCAAAGACAATGCAACTTCACTTCCGCGCATGTATTCTACCATACACGTTCTGCAGCCACACATGCGCGGCGGACTGGTCCGGTGCTGCAGGAGCTTAGTCGCCCTCAAGCCACACCCGAACTTGCGACGCAAGATTAACCGACGTCTATGCGCGGCACTTCTATCAGCAAATCAAGTAGCAGACAGATGATGGTGTGAGAAGTACTTCAGCCTCATCTGACCTGTTGTAGCCTGATTTGATATGCGTGCGGAACGGCTGCTTGTGCCGGCGTTGTCGACGGCCTTTTCGGAGAGCAAGATGATGCGTGCACAGCTGCTCTCACGAATGCCACTGTCTGTGGCGAGAGTGTCTCATCTCTTTCACTCGCGTGCTTCGGTCGTGTTGGAGAGCAGAGTTGCCGGCCATCTTGTAAGAGCAGTCCCCGTCCGCAGCTCGGAGCCGAAGGCCCCGTCCCCGCCTGCACAGTCAGTCGTCGACAATGAAGAGCTGCTAGCTGCTTTAGCAGCAATGAACATATCCGAGATGACCGAAGTGCAGGTGCGCCCCCGCAGCCGTTGCACACGCGGCAGCACACTGCAGCAAATGCCAGGTCGACGTGCCCTTGTACAGCCTGCAGCATCGTCTCATGCCAGAACTGGATCCGTCTCATGCTCTCTTCCTACAAAGAATTGTACTGTAGCTTCCCAAATATGAGGCGCTCAGATATGCAACCGCTAGCGTGCAGGAGAAGGCATACCCACTGATTTCAAGCAGACAGAGTGTGCTCGTCGCATCGCACACTGGGTCAGGCAAAACCCTTGCATATCTCTTACCCATCACTCAGGAGCTCAAACGGCAGGAAGTGGAGCAAGGGTATGTTGGCAAGCCCAGGCGGCCGAGAGCTCTGGTCCTCTCCCCGACGAGAGAGCTCACTGATCAGATTGGCTGCGTCGCCAGGCAGCTATCTCACTTCGCAAAGCTACGAACTACGGTCTTGAACACCGGCATCAAGTACGCTCTCGGCAAAGCCACAGCTCACGTGCCCTTACGCTGAATGGTGCCAAAGTAACAACAGCCTGTCCCAAAGCAATACCAACTCATCCTCGATCACTGCCTCCCCTGCATTCCTGGTGCAGGACATGGCCCCACCGCAAACGCAACGCATTACGTGCTCGTTCCGACTGCACCGACTGAGTAGGAATGCTGTCCGAGTGCCGTTCTGCTGGCTGCATCTATGTCTGGTTTCAGACAGATGAGGGCACCATGCAACGCTTCACCACCTGAACCACAATGTAACTGTTGATCCGCAGCACACAGCCAACCACCCCACAGAGTTTGATGCCCTGTCGGTGCCTGTGTGCTTTGCATCATCACACCGACACCTGAGGCCACTGAAGTTCGCTGAAGGCAGCTGAAGTGTTTCACTACAGCACACACCCATCGCTCCATCCTCCTGCGGAACACAGCCGTTCTCCCACTCCCCATCCATGACATCGGTGTCCATGTCTGGGCTCGCATCTACACGATGGCACTGAAATTCAACTCAAACAGTGTCTGAATGAGTGTTGGCAGCAGTGCTACCTAGGACCCACGGTGGCTCCCCAAAACTTGCCCCCGAGCCGGCCACCCACCCCACGGCAGTCGTCACCCAGCTTCACTCGAATGAATCCGGTATCGTCTGGCATGGGGGCGCTTGGCCTTCTCGCTGCAGTGAAGTTTTGCGAGTGATACATGCATGTCGCACTAATCCGTTTACTCTTTTTCTACACCCAGAGGAACCTAGACGCCGTGTCACACGACACGCAGGCCAGCACACGACACGCAGGCCAGCACGCAGCACGCGTGCCAGCACACGGTAGCAGGAGAGGCCCCCGTGCGGTACAGGCCGAGCGCGCAGAAGCGGGCGCTGTCGCAGCCGGTGGACGTCATCGTGTCCACGCCGCAGCAGGTGGTCGCGCAGATGCGCGAGGGCAACCTCGCGATCGGCGACGTGCAGTACCTCGTCATCGACGAGGCCGACACGATGTTTGACGGGGGCTTCGCGGAGCACGTCAACGCCGTCATCGCGCCGCTCGCCGCGCGCCACGGCCCGCCGCCCCTCGCCGGCATCCTCGTGTCGGCGACGCTGACCCGCGAGGTGCAGCGCCTCGCGGAGGCGGCGTTCCCCGGCATGGTCAAGGCGGAGACGTCGTCGCTGCACAAGGGCATCCGCGGCTCGAACCACGTGTTTGCGCCGCTCCAGCCCGGCCAGAACAAGGTCGAGATGCTGTTCCAGGTGCTCCGCTCCGCTCCTGTGCATACCGGCACCTCTCTGTGACCACCCCCTGCAGTGTTCCACCCCCTCCTGGATGTCATCCGGTGTCAGGGCCACCCCCAGGCGCACTGTTCAGGGGCCCTGTGTCTGTTGCTCCTGCGGCACAGCTGGGTAAACCCTGGCCGCACGCCGTGCTCGTTCGAGACAGACTGCGCCGGTTGCTCGCGCCCTGTACTCCGCTGCTCGGTACTTATGCGGAGGAGGAGGTCTGCGTGCTGCTGCTGTCTGCCGTGCTCTGCTGTTACTTCTGAGGACGTGGGCCACGGCCTCCTCACAGCGACTGGCACGCGGGTGGTGGATGGTGCGCGTGGTTCCAGGATTACGTGGCCGTCATTACAGGGGAGGCGTAGCGCACGCTGTCCATTGAGGACCCATCGTGCTCTGTGTTGGCTGAGACGCGGGTGCGCTTGGCATGCATGCTTGACATTGAACTCAGGCGGGTGCCCCGTGCATCGCGCCTCTGGCCGTGTGCCTCCACCGTCACGGTTGACTCACCGCCACAGGTAGTCGAGACTACCTGTGGTGGTAGTCTTCCCACCTAACACTCACCTGTGGTAGTCTCAGTGACCAGTGTCGCTGTTGAGGGTATTGTAGCGGCCATGTAGGGTTCAATCGGTCCCAGTTGCCGGAGGTGACCATGTCCTCTTGGATTCGGCATGTGATCATACACACAAACACAGGCTCGCCCAGTTTTGAGCCAGGGACGCGTCCGGGTGGGACGTATGCGGAGGACGAAAGATGGGTTGGTATGATTCGCGACGTGAACGCTGGTGCATGGTGGACCTGGGCCCGCGCCCCTCTCCGATGCAACTACACAGGGACGTCCGTCACCTGCCGCCGTGCACGTACGGCACCCGTTGCGCCGTGCGCGGTCGATGCCGCCGTCGGCTGAGCAACGCCCAGCCAGGCACCCGCGGCGCTGTGCATGGGGCTGCGGGGCGGCTGCTGCGGCTGCTGCACAGCCACAGAGCATGCATGCAGCGCAGGCCGCGTGCCGGACACGGTGCCGTGGCGGTGTATGCCTGTCTCTGCCCGTTGCACATGAGCGTTGGCCCGCCGTCAGCTGCATGGTATGCATGTGATGCCCGATTCCTCTTCTTTTTCCCCCTTTTTTTTTAGATGCGGTGCTGCGGCCACGGCCGTATGAGCTACACGCGTGACCCTGCCACTGCCGATGCGGGGCTCGACTCGGCCTGCAGGACGCGGGTCCCCGACGCGTCGCGTCGGCGTGCAGGTGCTGAGTGGGACACGCGGCCAGCACACGATGGCCTTCTGCAACAGCATCCAGGCCTGCCGAGCCGTGGACCATTACCTAGCGGAGGCCGGCATCGCGACCGTGTGCTTCCACGGCGAGATGCCGATCCCGGCGCGCAAGCAGGCGATCCAGGCGTTCACGGGGGTGGATCCGGGCAAGGCTGGAGGCGTCGCGCAGGGGGCCCTGGTGGGTGGGGAGGTGCCGCCGGTCCTCGTGTGCACCGACCTCGCAGCGCGGGGGCTGGACATGCCGGTGCGCGTCCAGAATGTGGTGAACTTTGACATGCCGCTGAGCTCGAAGGATTACCTGCACCGGGCGGGCCGGACAGCCCGCGCGGGCGCGTCGGGGACGATCACGAGCCTGCTGCAAAGCGCGATGGAGCGCACGCTGGCGTTCCGGATCGAGGGCGCGCTGAAGCGGAACGAGCCGCTGGACACGCTGACGCCGGTGCGCAGCGACGCTGCGGGGCGGCCGGCAGTGTACGGCGGGCGGGGCGCGGAGGGGGTGAAAGCCAAGACGGCGCGGGGGTCGAACCATCGGAAGCATGTGATGCAGGAGAAGGCGAGCGATCAGGCTGGCGGGCGGGGGCGAGGGGCTGCGCGGGGTGGTAGGGGAGGCGGGCCGGGGCCGGGTGGAAGAGGGGCGTCGCCGACGTGGGGCGCTCCACTGGATTGGGAAGGGGGGCGAGGGGCTGGGCGGGGTGGTAGGGGAGGCGGGCCGGGGCGGGGCGGAAGAGGGGCTTCGCCGGCATGGGGCGCTCCACGGGATTGGGATGGGGGGCGAGGGGCTGGGCGGGGTGGTAGGGGAGGCGGTCCTGGGCGGGGCGGAAGAGGGGCATCGCCGGCGTGGGGCGCTCCACTGGATTGGGAAGGGGGGCGCGGACGAGGTGGTCCGGGGGGTAGGGGGGGGGGCCGTGGACGAGGCGGCGGGTCGGCGGGACGAGGGCGAGGCGGTAGGAGCGCGGGAAGGGGTAGGGACAGTAGCAGGGGGTCGTGGGGATCCCGTGCAGGCAGTAGATAGGTGGGAGGTGGTGTCAATGACTGTTGCAAGGCTGGATGTGATAGGTTTCTGCATGCGGTTGTGTTCTGGTGAAATTGTGCGTCAGTATGCCCGAGTGGCCAAGGCTGTCGTGCACTTTGAATGGCCTGCCAAATCCTGCGTGGTCAAACGTTGCCAGTGCAGTATTGGGAAGATTTTTGCAGGTAGGTCGGATTGTGTCGCTCATACGAAACGTACTGTGGGCACATGGTTAAGCGCTTGTTCATGCCATGCCGACCGTTACATGATGCAGCAAGTAAAGCCACAACAGTTTTTTTCCTTGTAACCATGTATGGCCCATCAGCCTTTCCCATGAAGCACTATGCGCCTGTCAATTCTGTCCCCTGCTGCTGTGCACTCGGTAGCTGGCATCCCAGCCTGACTGGTGCCCCGCTTTGGGAGCTAATTCTCCCAAATTGAGAGCAGCATCAAGCGTCCATGTACTTGCCCTTGACGTTCTCGGCAAATTCTACGTCGCACGCGTACGTACCCAAGAACCTGTATGAAATTCCAAGATGGCAGTTTGACTCTGATGTGTCCATGTTGCTAGTTCATGCTTAGCTGGTCGATGGATCCCCACAGACCATCAAACGCATGGAACCTGTCCAAGCGATACCAGGTCCTCCCTTCCTACGAAACGTAAGAGGTGTGCACTTAAAAATTCAGCGCGGCAGTCCACGCACCTCAGTGTCTGGGAGACGGTCTCGGTGTTGGGCCTGATGGCTGAGTAGAATTCCAATGGGTACTTCTGTCGGTATCTGTCCAGTGTAATCCTGTGCAACGATTCCACGGGAGGATCTACCATCTGCTTTGCCCCAGGGGATGGTCGAGTCAACTGTTTGAACGATACGCTCTGTGAGTACCCACCGCCCTCATTGTTTTCTGGCCCATGCCCACTCCAGAAACTGTACTGCTTGGTTGGCAGGTTTCGTCGAGTGACAGCATCAGCTTCAAGCCGCTGCCAAACGGGCTTCTGACGTGATGGAGTGTTATATATCCTGCAGGCTTTCGAAATGCACTTCTGGAGACACCGTCGCGCGCGCTACATAGGTGGCCCCTCCCAGCGTTCTCAACGTGCACTATATCGTAGATTCAAGCCATGTCAAGTCCAAATTTGGTGTGCTTGCAAGGCTCTACCTCGTGTATTCGATGGGATCATGCTCCTGCAAATGCATTCGCTCCGCGTATGACAGAGTAGATGGGAGGCAGACACGGGAGCTCAGCTCACTCAGTGTTCCAAGAGTCAGATTTTCCAGGTCTCGTTTGCTATCCATTGCCATGCCGGAAGACTGAATGTGTCCGCAACGACAAAACTCGCCAGGTCGGGTCTGCTGTCTTCTTAACCTCTGGGTCCACTACGGGTCAGGCTGGCAACTGTTGCCGGTAACCTGTGATTCAGGTGAATTTATGAGCTGGGAACAAGGTGGCGCCCAGGCCCCACGGATGCTCTGCACAGTACCTGCTCATCGATCCTTGGTCCGCTCCATGGGCCTCATGCATGCTTCGTTGGCGGCCACTGTGTCGTCCCCCATTGAGCGCAGTGTATCCAAGACTCGCGATGCCTGCAAATTGAAAACAGCGCAGGGACGCAATCACGTTGTTGGCATAGATCGCAGCGTCGCTTCCACGGCTTTTTGGCGTGACCGCGTTTATCCTTCTTGTTCCGCTGCACGCGAAGCCATGGATCTTCGCAGTGGCTCGAAAGTAGGTGCAGGCATACTCCAGTCGGCACATAGGCCTCAATTTGAAGAAGGGGTGAAGCTTTTACTGACAAAATGGACTGCATTGCAACTCGCGGTCGAGAACCAGTGGGGAGGACGCGACAGTCGCGAAAAGGCCGAAGACATGTACGACGAGATTCTGGAGTGGTTCTACAAGAGAAAAGGTACCATAACGATGATCCTGAATGGTTCGCGTGCGTGTGGCAGGTGGATCTCCAGCCGTGATGTGGCGCAGTGCAGCAGCTTCAAGTGCAGGAAGTAGGAATCGGCCAGTCATTGCACTCACGCGGCTATCGTTTGTGCAGATCACTACGCAGATGAACTGGAGCCTCTCCTCGAAACGATAATACTGGAAGACTTCCACGTGCAGGCGGAGGACGGTAGCCCTCTCCAGGCATGTTGCATCAATTCTCCTGGGCACTGCACATTATTGCCTCGCCGTTCCCGTTTCCATAACCCCAGCACGTGACGCGTCTATTGGTTGTGCTGGGTTGCACAGGTCGATTTGGTGATGCTTTACGAAGTGTAAGCACCGCCTCCAATGGGGGATGCCCACAGAGCGAGCACCTCCAGCGGTTTGCCGCCACCTCCCATTCTTGCTGTGGAGCTACAAACTACATTGTGCGCTATCATCAATTAAAAGATCCACCAGCATCGTTGACATGTGATGGATGCTGCAGGTGTCAAAGGGCTTAGTGGATCTATACAAGCAGTGCCTAGCGGGTGACTTCTCTTTGATACAGAGGCTCTCTAGCGTGGCATCCGGTGCACAACAAAGTGCTGGATTTGCAGTGCGTTCCTCACTGCGGCTGGGTTCTGCATCTCATTTTTTGGATGAATGATCAGACATTCTTCAGACTCATTGTGATGTGCTGTACACGGAAACTACCACAGCCAAGAGTGCTGCTCCTATGTGGCCCTACCGTCCTGCCAAAACTCCGTATCTTGTGCACTTTACACTTGATAATGGTCCGTGATGGCATCTAGAACGCATCTTAGTTTCAGTCACAGCATGTAGATCGATTCCCGCAGATGACGATGAAGGATCAACCAGAATTCTATGCTCATGTGCTCACAAGTAATATCGTTCAGCGTTGCATACTTCTGACATCAGCCAGTCCTCTGCTGTGCTCGGCTGGGGTGACATCGCTGCAGTATGTCATAGTGTTATGTGTCTACAGGTGGATAATGATGGAACGGCCGTGCCAATCACAGCTGCGACCGGCGGCGACTCTTCCAACAATGACGGGGATGATGGGGATGATATGGATGTGGATGAAGATGCAGCGGAGCCGGAAGCAATGGCAGCGGGTGGTCCACCGGCGCCTCCACAGCCCCAAGCACCAGTAATAGATGAGGATGGATTTCAGATTGTGCAACGGGGACGAAGGCGGCGATGACAAGCATCGTGTGCTTTGCTGCAGATAAGCACGTATATCTTGACTGGAGTCATAACAATGGGGCATCTCAGGTCTCACGGTGGTCTTCTATTTCTGATAGCCGTGTAGCACAGTGTTGAGTGAACGGATCGGAATCCCTTTCGTTGGTAAAGAGGGTTCATTTTGTTTCAGAAGAGTCTGGTTCTGGTGTTTGGTATGGTGTTGTTCGTCGGCTGTGCTCGGGGTATGATACACCAATGTAAGTGTGAGAGAGTTGACAATGCAAAACAAGGTGACATCCGCAGCACGCTTCTGATGGTCAGGGAAATCGACGTCGTAAAGAATTACACCGGACGAGCCATCATGACACCACTGTGCATGGGTGTTATGGGATGTCTTGCAAACTGTTACAGGTATATTCAGTCCAAAGTAGCTATGCCGGACTATCGCATATAAAGCATCGGTGGAACTTGTACTTATTCATGGGCCCAACACTACAACAGCATGACACCTCCCGACACCCTCACTAAGGCAGGACTAAATGCATTCCATCACAAGGGGCCAGGTCGTGATTAATTGCTACTACAGTAAAGGCGTGCTCGCCTTGACATGTACGGGAGATTTCTTACCAGCATTACAATCACCTCAGGAATTACCCGACGCACAGAGCGGAGTGTTCTGGACAACAAGGTGTTGTTAACTGGCCAGACCCCTCTGTCACCACATGCCCCGCCCGTTTGGTTCTGGCGTGATGCCCCAGCTGGTTTTGGTCCGCTCTCAATGTGTCAGTCTCAAGCAGCGAATCTTGTGACCAGTGTAACATGCATGCTTCAAAATCAATGCAGTGTTGCAGTCAGAGAGGATACAGAGCTGGCTTTAATGCGGCACGCACTCTGTCAATCATGATCAGCCAACACAACAGGGCCGCAGAGACTGCGTGAGTTTGGTGTCAGGACATACCACCCACCGCCAGCAGGCCTCGGATCCACGCTTCGCTTGCATGCATACATTACCATTTCGTAAAATCGTGCCCGCCTCCCGGGTATCTGATACTGCACGTCCGCCTATCCACTCGTGCAAGAGCTGCGGGACAAGACCCCGGACTTGATCTACGTGCACCGCTCATCGTCAGCACCCTCGGTTTCAGCACACCTCAACATGCCACTCATCAGGACACTTTCCAACCAAAGCAATGGAGCCGCTCCCCAGGCGGGCGGCACGTCCTGCCTCGCGTGTCCGCCTCGCACGGCACCGCTGCCTGCAATGCACTGCTCATCGCCCTGGACGATCCTCGTGGCTGATCCAGAGCTCCGCGGCAGACCTAGGCGGTCCTCACAATTGGTACGGACGCCCCTGGAGTCCCCAAAACGCAGTTTCAACACACGGCTCCGCTGCAGCCCCACGCCACACTGCACACCCGCAGCTGCTGTTCGCGCATGACACGCGGGGCAGTGCCTTGAATGACCGGGCCTGGATGACTGGCACGCTGTGCGCTCACACCCCCCCAATGGTGTCCCAGTGCCACGTCACGCTGCTTGCGGCTGCATGCATGCGCCGCACTCTTGGCCTCCAATCAGCCAGGCCGGTCTGCCCACCAGCGTCCCACAACGAGCGCCGACCTCGAGGCGCACCGCCGCATCCGCACATGCAACCGGAACTGAAAACGCAGCAACCTTGGTTCATTTACCATCCGCCACAGCTATGTGGCTGTGCAAAGTGGTAGATGCTCCCGGCCACCTGACGGCCCCGACAGATGCCTGATGACAGCAGCCACATGCATGCGTCACCGCTCCACAGAGGTCCCTGTGTAGAGCACGCAGCAGCGGCTGCTGACGGAGGCCGCCACCGGCCGTCAGCCTTGTCAAAGCACCACGCATGCGGGCCTGCAACGGACCCCATCGGCCCATGGCAGCCTCAAGGCTACCGCAGCACGTGTCATTTCTCGCTCTCATCGCCCTCACAACGGCACAAAATCATGTGTTCCGGGACAGTTGCCCGGGGCGTTGTCGCAACACACCATCCCTGTAGCACATCAGCCACGGCGCGTAGCACGGGCGGCTCCGTGGCCGGGAATGTATGCACCAGGTGCGATGCACCAGCGGCAGTTGGGCCCCGCGCGCGGTCCAGGTGCCCATGCATGCACCGGATGGAATGCCCTGGCAGCAGCGGGAGCCGTCGGCAGTGCGCGTCACAGCACAGCATGGCAGCACGTGAGACCGTGCATGCGACGGACGCTGTGTGCTACTAGCAGCCGGGAGGGGGTGCCGGGGTACGACACCCCGGCGGCTGTCGCTCTCATACATCGGGGAGTGGGCACGCCTCGATGCATGCAGGCATGCGCACTCCCCGCGCGCTCATTGCTGCGCAGCACCTACAATCCCCGCCACAGGGTGCACGTGCAACGCTGCGAAAAACAGGGAAAACCCATCCTCACAAAACACTGTGAGCCCGGCAAACCAGAACTGGATATCCGGTTTTCGGGTGTCTGCAAACTCGGCAAATATATACAGGTCAATGCAGCAGCGCGCTGCTTCTCAGGAAGTGCAAGCGTGCATTATCCCCCTCCGCCCCCACCCCCGGAGTGCCCCCCCTCCCACTCAGCAGCACTGCGCGCATGCTCCGCCTGCGTCGTGCTCTGGCTTCCTGCCGTAGAAAGCGGCGGCATCAATCATATGTGGACATCGGGAAAAGGAAGGGGAGGGCTGCCCGAGGGTCTAGCCCGAGGTCTTCGGCCGTGGCGACCAGCGGCGCGTCAAGTGGAGCGCGGCACCTCCTCCACGGCGTCGTCGAACTTCCGGGTCGGCACGAGGATGAGGGCCTGCCGCAGGCCCCAGCCCGCTAGACCGAGGCCCATAGACACCGCCCATAGCCTCGGTGGCAGCGGCACCGTGCCGAACGCAGAGCCACCGAATTGCACGATCAGCGCCTGCATGCATGGTGCGGATTCATGGCAACAGGCAACAGGACGGCCGGCCTGGGGAGACGTTATGGCAAATCCGCGACATCCGCGACATGAGCGAGGGGGTGGTGCAAGCGTATCGGCAGCCGGGAGGGCGTGCATGGGCGACTACAAACTTCCCGGTGGGACCATTGCGCAGATCAAGGCCAGCACACACGCGATTGCCACAATCTCCGGGTACACCATCCCAGTGGGACACGTGACCAGCTGTACACACGATGCGGCAGCGCTGGCACGACCCAGAGTGCGCGCCTGTAGGGTTGCTTCAGCGGCGACGATTCCGAGGAAGAACCGGTGGCCGGAGAGTCCTTCGAGGAAGTTGGGCTCGTCAAACGCCTTGCGGCAGGAGAACTGGTTGAAGAGCTGCAACACGACAAAGGTGTTGAAGACGAAGGTCGCCTGCTGCGGCGGCGTGAGGCCGAGCGTGAGGCCGTCGTCCCACAGTATCGCCGACATCACCGTCAGCTGGAACGCTGCCTGCATGCATGCATGGCGCCACGTTAGCCGCGAGGCTCCCGCCGGTGAGGAGCTGATGTCCGAAAACCACGACGCCTGATTCGATACCGAAAGCGCCTGAGTCGTTGCTGTGGGAGGGCGAAAATGGGTGCCCGGTGTGACTGACGGGGCCAATGCTAGGCTGTTTCGCGCGGTTTCTCGGGTGAATCACCCCAGAAAAGTGACGCGGAAGTCCAGCTCACGAGGGGCACCCTGCGTTCACGCAGCTCGTTCGAACGCAACCCAGCTGCGGAACCTTTACCACTAGCCTCCGATGAAGCGGCAGTAAGCCACCAGGCGGATGTACGTTTCCCAGGTAGCACGCCACTGGTGTTTACATCGCTGCGCAGCTCAGGTCGGGAGGAGCTGCAAGTGCGCCCACCAGCCTGAGGTGACTCGCACAGCGCTACGCATGCGTCTAGGCGCTCATGCGCATTGGGGGGGTTAGCGGGCGGGCGCACCTGGCCGCAGATGTGCTTGATGCATGACGGCGTGAGGAGCGGCGTGGAGGAGGAGAAGGGGCGCAGGCGCAGCATGGCGTCGGTGGGCGCCTCGGTGGCGAGCGCGACGCTCGCGAGCGAGTCCATGATCATATTCACCCACAGCATCTGCACCGGCGTCAGCGGGCTCGCGCCGATGGTGAGCACGCCCCCGACGGCCATCGCGACCGCCGCGATGTTGATCGTCAGCTGGAACTGCACGCACCGGCCCGGCTGTCAGCGGCGTCTGCCGGCGGTGCCGCCGTGGCTCAGGCGCGCACCGCACTCCGCTGCCTGACACACGACGCACGCGCGGCAGCCACGCCCAAAAAAAACACCCCACCACCTGTTCCTGCTCGTGGCAGAGCATCCCAGGTACCACCGCCATACAGTGACTGGCGCCAGAGATGTACCACCAGTGCAGCCGCAGGTGCAGTCGGCCGTGCCTGCGAGGGGGCAGAGTCTACTGCACCAGCACACTTCACCAGCACCAGGTGCATGCATGTGACCCCTCAGCCACGCTGACAGCAGGTCCGCGTCGGTGAACCTCAGCCGTTGCCGTGCTCGCACTGCTTCCACGGACAGCGACGGAGCTGCGTAACATGCGTCGGCAGCAGAACGGGACGGCCACCGGGTGCACACGCACGCAGCGGGTGCATCCAGGCATACGCTGCTCCTTGTGCACAGCGGCATCCACAGCAGCGCGCATCATGCTCCACGCCACCCGAAACCAGCACCGGGTGCACGCGCATGCAGCGGGTGCTACTGCGCCGCATCACCCCGCACCATCCCGCATCTGCGTAGGGAGCAATTCACAGCGGACTGGACCGCGGCAGGCGGGGGGGGGGGGGGGGTGGGGGCGTGCCTGCAGGAACTTGAGGATGCTGGCGTACACGTTGCGGCCCCACTTGACGCTCGACACGATCGACTTGAAGTTGTTGTCCATCAGGAGGATGTCCGACGCCTGCCGCGCGATGGAGGTACCGGAGATCATCGCAAAGCCGACGTCGGAGCGGCGCAACGCCGGCGCGTCGTTCGTACCGTCCCCTGCAAACCGCGGCTCCGCCGTCACGCACCCGCCGGCCTGGGCCCCCCTGCGTCGGGCGTTCGGGGTACTTGCGCCACAAAAATCACGTGGATCAAGCGCCGGCGCATGCCCGCCTCGGCTTCGGCGAGCGCGCAGGTCAGGTGCTCATCTGGCCGGGGGCGGCTGCTGCCGAGAAGCTAGTTGTCCGACACATCGTCGAGCTGCCCAGAAGAACGGTGTGGAACCATCTGGAAGCCGCAGGGGCAGGGGTCGCACCGGTCATCGCGACGATGTCCCGCCGGTTGCCCGCGAGGCGGAACGCCTGGCAGCCCTGGATGATAGTGTACTTGTCCTGGGGGCTGCACCGCGCGAGCACGTCGAGCTGTGGCCACAGGCGGTTGAACGCCTCCTGGTTGAGCGTCGCGTCGGAGTTGTGCACACGCTTCCGGAACTCCTCCCCCGTCATCACCGCGTCCCCAAAGTCGGAGCTCGCCGTCACGATGTCACGGCCGCCTGCACACAGGCGCAGTGGTCCCAGTTTGCGACCTTTCCCCGGGGTACACAGCCGGAAAGATGCAGTGTGCGTGCTGTGTGCCATCCCTAGCAACCGGCCGCGTTTGCGATGGCAGTCGCAGCTCGCCGTCACGGTGTCATGGCCGGCTGCAGGCAGACGGCGCTGCTTCCCATCCGCTGCAAGCGACCACACCTACGGCGTGAACACCCGACGAAGGAGGGCGCCACGGGCGTATGCGAGGGCGTGGGACGGCGCTGCGGTGATCAGGCGACCCTCACCGTCATCCAGATGGCATGACGCATGAGGTGGAAACCCTCCACATGCAATTCCCTCAAAACAGGTCGTCGATTCGACTGGCTCGCCCATGCGGCACACAGCCGCGACAGCACGGCGAGTTGACGTGCAGATGCGAGGTCCGGGCCGCACCGCGCTGGATGATGCCGCACTCCATCGCGATCGTGGCTGCGGTGACCTTGTTGTCACCCGTCAGCATGCGCACGCGCACCCCCGCGTCCTGACAGGCGCCCACCGCCCCCGGCACCTCCGGCCGCACGCGGTCCGCGATGCCAAACACGGCCAGCAGTGTGAGGTCCTCCTCCGCGTCTACCGGCACGCTGCCGTTCCCTGCCGGCGCGGCGGCCGGGGTCACAGCCCCGCCGTTGCCGCTGGGGTTGAGGACCGCCGGGTCAGGGTCCGGAAGGTTCCGGAAGGCGACGGCGAGGAGGCGGAGGCCCCCCGCCTGCATCGAGCGCAGCATGCCGTCCTTCTCCGCGTCCGGCAGGGCCGTCACGGAGCCGTCGGCGCGCATCTGCTCCGTACACCTCTCCAGCACCAGCTGCATGCATGCCAGCCATGCGTCAGCATCCACTCCACACGCGCGCAAACGAGCACTCGGACTCTCTGCGGCTGTCATCCCGCACCGAGCGCAACTGCACCATGCATGCAAACCGCACCTCAGCCGCGCCCTTCACATACACGGTCAGCCCGCGTTCCCGTGCAGCCACCGCCCCGTCCCCGTCAGCACCGTCCCCGTCAGCTCCAGCCCTCCGCCGCACGATCGTCGCCATGCGCTTGCGCTCGGACGAAAACGGCAGCGCGGCGACGACCTCGGCACCTGCACGCGCCGCCGCCGCATCCTCGCCGAGCCCCGCCACGAAGCGGAGCAGCGCCGTCTCCGTGCGGTTGCCGTTCTCAACGATCTCGCCGCCCTCCGCCGCGTCGAGCGTCGCCGTGGAGTTGAGCACGATCGCGTCGCACAGCGTGCGCAGCGTGGCGGGGGCCACGCCGGCGAGCGCGGCCTCGAGCGGCGCATGTGTCCGCAGCGTCAGCAGTGCCTCTGTCGGAACATCTGGCAGACTCTGCACTGGCGCCCCAGCAATCCACCCCCGCACCACCTGCACCTCATCATGCCGCGTCCCTCGCCATGCATGTACGGTCCGTACTGCACAGCGCACCCCCACCGGGGAGGCGTGCGGCCCCATCCCGCAGCACTCTCCCACAAACCCAACCCTGCGCTGCACAGCCGCGATTCCGCCGACAGTGCCAGCGGTGCGGCCACCGGGAGTCGCATCGCACTGCAGTCTGTCCAGCAGTGTCAGAACTAGCAGTCAATATTCGGGGGCCTACACCTGATAATCGTTCCCCAAAAATCACATTTTCTGGCTTCCGGAGGTCTGTTGGTTCCCACTGCCCAGTCACCATGGCATCGTTGCACCACAACACTCTGATGTTGCGCCGTCGGAATAACACATCAGAGGGCAATCTCCTGCATCCTCCGAGGGATGGAAAAGCAGTACGTTTGACTTTCCGAGGAGCCAAAGTGACCGCTGTGCTGCAAGGTGCGTGGTGGGAGCCGCGGACGGCAGAATCCGGCATTCCGCCCATGCATTGAGCAACACCACAGCCCCAGTCATTGTCCGGCCCAGCTGGGTCTCGGGCTCGTGGATGTCCGGGCCAAGTGGCTTGTTACGGCATGGTGCCGGGTGTGCAACAATCGCCGGTGACGGCTGAGCAGGTGCGGGGTGGCCGAGACTCCCCATGCATGGCGCACATGCATGGGGAGTAGTTGGGGAATGCGGTGGGGTTTGCAGGCGCACCCGCAGGCGGTTGAGGGTGAGCGTGCCGGTCTTGTCGGAGCAGATGGTCGTGCAGGTGGCCATCGTCTCGCACGCACTGAGGTACCGCACGAGGTTGTTGTCGGCGAGCATCTGGCGCACGGAGAAGGCGAGGGCCATCGTGACGGCGAGCGGCAGGCCCTCCGGCACGGCGACGACGAGCACGGTGATCGCGTTGATGACGTACTCGTTGATAGCGCGCAGCGTGGCGAGGTCGGCGGCGAGCGCGCCGGGGGGCCCGGCGGCGAGCGCATACGTCGTGAGCTGTATCGCGAACGTCGCGGTGGCTGCCGCCGCGCCGAAGCGGCCGATCGCGTTGGCGAGGTTCTCGAGCTTGTCCTGGAGGACTGAGTTGGCCCTGGAGCGGGTGTTGGGGGTGGGATCGAGGGTTGATGGTGGCGCTGAGTGGCAGAGTGCTGATGTCCGAGGGGAGCGGTGGCTCAGTGGCTGAGGTGGCCTTACTGCGAGATGTGTAATCGTAGCTGGTGGCTGAGAGACTGCTCTGCCTTGTGGTGCGTGTGCTGCAGTCTTTGGTGTAGGCAATTGATCCTTTTGGTGCTGGCGCTTGTGGCCCATCCACCAGGGTGTGGTTGCAGCAGAGGTGCTGCTACAGCATTGACAGGTAAGGGATGTGGGCATTTTGGTGGTGGTTTGGTGGAACGGATTGTTGTGGTGCTTCGTGGAGGTGCAAGGGATGATCGTGCAGAAGTGAGGGATGGTGCGCACCGTTCAGTTGAGGTGGCAAGGACGGTTGACTCGGACTCCGACCCCGAGGACGTCTGAATCTGCTGTCCACGAGTCATAAGCATGATCTTACCGGCCTGGGAGCTTGGGCCGACAGCGAGGACTAGCATGGTGCCATAGCCGGACATGACTTGGCTGCCTGAGTACAGGATGCTGGGCCCTTGTCGCGGGCACTTTGAAACGTCCTCAGATTCACCTGCAGTTTCAATGGACATTCTCTGACTAGGCGGATGGCTGCTCCGGAGTGGCTGATGAGCATGAAGTTGCGTGATTGTTGGAGCACGGAGTGGATTCACAGGAGCGGCAGGACGATCTTAACCTGTGAGGTTACTTTCGTCAACACGAATATCAAATCCATCCAGTAGGATGCCGTCCGCCTGAAAAATGTCGCCGGCTTCAAAGAGGAGCAGGTCGCCAACAACGAGGTCAGCTACTTGTATGGACTTGACATCGCCGTCTCGACGAACGCGGACCTACAAATCAGCCCACTCATCGATCAGTTCGTGGTTCATGTGCAAACACAACTGTACGGTCGTCCGTGCCACATGGGTCCCCGGAGCTTATGCAAGCCGCTGGATGGGTGCAGCAGTGCAGCACTGCCCAAACATCAACGAGCACAAAAGACACGAACGGGGTGTCGGTAGAGCCACCCACTGCTGGCGATGTGAATGAATGGCTCGCACCGTAATGTTGCCCTCTTCTTTGGACAGCTTGCTGAACTGCTTATCTCGCTGGTAGTTGGTAGTTGCAGTCACCAACACGACAACGGCAACAGCTGCAAGAATCGCGGTACTGTCTATCCAGCCCGGGCCTTGCGCTTTGTCGACGATCGCCCAGAGCGCAAGGGAAAGGAAGCCGGAGCCCAGCAAAATGAGCAAAGTGAAATCTTGCACCGCTTCTGCCATCAGATTAAAAAACGAGGCCTGCTTGACATCAGGAAGTGCATTGCTGCCGTAACGGACTCGATTTTCAGCTACGTTTGCCGCAGGAAGCCCGTCCGTGATGCTCGTGGCAATCGACTCCGCCAAAGCGCAGCTGTCCACAGAGATCGCCGGACCGCCTAGCTCGCAGATTTGGTCAAGATAATCACATACGTCAGTGGTGATCGTATTGGATTGTGAGGAAGAAGCCGTCTCCACAAACGCACGCGGCACCAGCTCCCTGGTTTGCACAGTGTGCACTTGCAATTGCCGCAGCCTACTGTGTGGGATGCCAAGCCTGTGACCCAAGGTAGGGACATACTGTGCATACATATTGATTTCACACACAATTACGTTTCATGCAGGCAGCATACAGTTCTAGCGTCTGCCCATTAATATTCAAGCGCGAACTATTCGCCGTGATGCAAATGAACCGATGAGGATATACAACAGCAAGGCTGCTGTGGTATACCATAATGGATGGATATGGGCGGACAAAGCGACGCCGCTGTGAGAGTACACAGCCTTTCCGAGATCCCCCGTAGGGCCCTACGTGGTACACGTGACTTCGCATCGAGTGCAATCTCCCGATACTTCACAGACCATGCGCACTGATGGCCATGACAGCGACACGCGTCTGCACAGCGAGCCGCAGCTCGCGAGGCCTCGCCTGGACCCCTTCCCCACACGCAAGCAACTGCACGGATGCCAAAGTCACAATCTACAACCCCGGGTGGTGCACATGTACATACAATTCCAGAGCCGTGCACCGGTGTCGTACCCGTATGCATGCCGCTCTGCCACGTGCACGGCTGGTACCAGGCTGAGTCGGCGTTTGCATGCAATTCCCGAGCACACGTGGCAAATTCATGAAATTCTTTTCTCGGGATCGGCACACCCGAACGCATTCCTCAAGCTGCTAGGGTGATGTGGGTTTAGGGTGTCAAGAACCCGGCAGCTGCGAGCTGGTGCATCCTGCACCGCCTGTGGTGCTCATGTCTGAACACACAGATGAAGGACCCTGCTGTCATGTGTTTTTTTCTTGTTATGTACCTAGGTTTAGCTGGGCTGCTGCCCATTGTTTTGTGTCTGGCACCATGGTGCAAGAGGGTGTGCCTTACCCGATTCTTTCGCAGATGATAGAAGCGTGTGCCGCTGTCAGGAAGCCCTGTGCGGATCCTCACTGTGTGTTATCCGGATATAGTGTAGCTAATGGTCTGTACACACACAGTCCATGCCCACTCTCTCGGTATGTCGGGCTGACTGGTCCTGCCACATCACCGGACCCCCGCACACAAATTCAATGCGAGGCTGATAAGCCGTTGTCGGACAGTGCAATTGCAATACAGGTGTGCACCCGGACCCAGCCCTTTCCACTTGCCACTGGTGCGATTGTGAATGGTGCGGCGGACGGCGCTTGCAACAGACCACTTAAATTGCAGGGGACGAGGATGGCGAATTGCTACTCTTGCTGAGGAGAACCGGTTGTTACCACGGTATCCGGGCGATGTGAAACTGCAGATCGAACTCAACACCCGGAACCCTTGACTCGATGCGATTCTACAGGTCTCGCTCTGACTTCTTGTGTTACAGGTTGGTCTTACCCTTTGTGGCAATGAAACCCTCACCTCAGGAGAGCAGGACTCACGTTCGGGCTAGCTCTATTTCGTGCTGTCGAAGCTCACAATGCAAGACGCCCTGTGCCAAGGAGCAATACAGGAATCCGAGGAGTCTCTCTAGAGGTCTGAGTGAAACACGTGTCTCAAGTACCTCGGCTACAGTTGGTGCTGCGAGCCTGGTTACCAGAGACACTGCAGGTAAACAGAGGCCAATGGGCCAGTCAGATATACGTCTTGCTCAGGCATCGCGGATGAGTGTGCACCTCACGGGATTGCAACATTCCTTGACGAGAGCACACAACATCGGGTCGTGCGGCAGTTCCACAGCGATCTGTTCCCCCAGAGCTGCGATGGTTGCTGGAACAGTGGCAGGGGCGACGCCACTTGATGCCAACTCATCATCGCTGCTGGGGCATGGGGTTGGATTCAGCCGGCTTGCAGTAGAGCACGCCCTTCCGGTAGTTTTGCACGCCCACAAACACATGGAGATTGCATGTCACAGAGCCATCAGCATCTACACAGACGGGTCGGTTGATCGCCCTGTTGTGGAGTTTTGGTACGGATGCTGCTGCAGCTGAGGGGCAGACTTAAATCTTCTGCTGCTGCCATGCCGAGAAGTGAGTGCTCGCTTTGCCCAGACTGGGGACCAAGAGAGGTCGCCATGGACCGCCTCTCTTGGCAACCATGCTTGTCTGCATTGCATGTGTAATGCGATGACGCCACTCAGCTATGCCTTGCTGAATAGCCAAAGGTAGCAAGGTAGGTGTTGGGCCTGTTGACCCAAACTCGGTATGCTGTTGACTTGGTATCCTTTTGATTTGTGCGAGGAGAGCGGATGATGTCAGCAGTGGTCATTTCAACCCCATGACTTTGTCTCGTTCTTCTGGAGTCAGCCAAACAAATGGCATCGTTGGCTCGTCCCTGTAGGTCGTGGTACATGAGTGGAGAGGGTGCTGTTTACCATGCCAACTTCCTGCAGCAGCATGCAGCGGATGGAACAGGTGCGCACCCTGGTTCTGAGACCATGCATGACCTAAAGTTCGTCCAGGTTTTGGCTATGCCGTTGAAATTGCAAAGCGCCTGCATTTAGAGTGTCAATCGATTCCGTTTTTGGCAGAGCGTGCCTCTGCACGGCTTGCGTAGATCATGGTGTGAGGAAGCACCACTACAAAATCTTCCAGGCGATCATTGCATCGATGAGCCGGACTAGGTTGTGGTCTGCCTTCTTGTGATGATCCCGCACTGTCGCTTTTATCGCCGCTCATGGTGGGCGATTGGAATGGTGGTGTCAATTTACCATGCAGGAAGATTCAGCTGGCACAGCAGTGACGAGGAAGTAGTACCGCATAGTCGTACATAGTCGTGGTGGCTACGCTATGAGCCTCTGGAAAGATGATCACATACTGTTCCTGCGCATTCAGTCGAGGGATGGCTACAAGCAGCTCGAGAGCGTTCAGCTGCAACGTCAACACGCCAGAGCTGGTCTCGAAGCGAATCGTAAATACTTTGTTCCACAAGTTAAGGCTAACTGATACTGTTGCTCCTTTGTGCCACGCTCGACGTGCATACACTTGCTCTGGGTTACAATTCGTGCGGGCCCATTCGGCAGTCCTTGGTCACCGTGCTCCAGCCATAGATTATGAGATCTAGGAGGTCCAGCTTGTTGAACATCTCATAAAGCATTTCAAGTTCGAAGTTCATCCGGCCGTGGATACTGGGGCAAACGCATTGCTATGACCGTTCGGCTGCAAGAGTACTGTACAGATCGGCACGTGGGGGCCCCTCTCACAAGCATACATGATGATGCGTCCGTCAGTATCACTCTACCTGCTGCAGTGCTTCAGTATCGGGCATCTCTAGATACAACGCAGCTGGGCCCGGAATGGCCTGTACAGGAACGTGACCAGGCAACGGAAATCGTCGTTCCGATCTCTGTGTTTGCAAGGCTGGGCAAGGACGTCTATGCAGGGCAACTAGTGCACATAAAAACGCAGTACTCGGGCACATCAAGACATGTCGCGCGACTGGTGCCTGCTGAGGCGGTGGCGTCGCACATCTTCTCGGACGCGGCCTGTGAGGCCCTGCAAATCGACGAGCAGACATGCAGAACCACCTCCGGCCAGGAGATTGCATGCATAAGTCCAATTCTTGCGTTCAACTTGGGCCTACCATACGCTGTGGGCGAGGTGACGCACGGTACAGACATGGCATCCTGGCTCAACAAACGCAACAGCGTGACCATCTCTGTGACCGGCGTGTGCTGCCCGTCTGACTCTGACGAGCACCAGATGGCTGAATCGTGGACTCCAGCAAAGTCCAGCAAGTTCTTTCACAGTGCTACCCACATCGGGCTGTCGCACCTGGAGCGGCCTCAGAAGAATCCGCCCTTCAGCATCGTCGATTACCAGGACAACCTGCAAGCGGCAGCCCAGGCCATGTCCGGTGGCCCTCCGAAGCCACCGGAGGATGAAGTCGAGGACACCGAGATCGATGACCTGTCAGCAGAGCAGCACAAGCAACGGGAGAGCGACACGATGCAGGCACGCCACGCCCCACCTCTTCCACCTGCCACTGCCCCCCATGATGCGCCTACCATTCACTAGCACGGTCCACTAGCACAGTCGGTCGACCTCTGATGTGCATCTCTCTGCCGTCGCTTCGCGTGAGCACATGCCGGACCCCTTGACTGCTGATCCATCCTGCTGCACTGATATCGCATGCCATCCCCAACTGCTCCATCACGTACAACTGTACAGCTTCTATTCCGTGTCTTCCCCAACTGCCCCATCCTCCTGTCGCCGTACACTTTACCGCATGCCATGCCCTGCCACAGCAACTTCGAGGCCTCCCCAGGTCATCAATCACAACCTCAATCACAACCTCGATCACAACCTCGATCACAACCTCAATCACAACCTCAATCACAACCTCAATCACAACCTCAATCACAACACACACTGTGCGTCCGTGCATGAATCTGAGTATGTGAATCTGAGTATCAGGGCAGTATGTGTATTTACATCGAAGAGGGGCACGGTCACAGGTGCATCACGCAACGGCGTACAGGTCTCGAATCAGACCACCCTAT
>JAUMHO010000007.1:1997890-2016683 GCA_032360965.1 Ulva armoricana
GACTGGAAGGGTAAACAGACTGTGTGAGTATTCTGTCCATTGCTGGAGCAATACGTCAACAGCTCTGTTTCGCCACACTGCCCGCAAACCTTGTTGGCTGCTGAAACTTAACTTTGCAAGTGAAAGCAGAAGCTTCTGCGTAAGGATTTTTGGCAGGTTGGGCCATGCGAGGAACAAGTTTGTTTGAGTGTTCGGTCCACTGCTGGAGCAATATGTCAACAGCTCTGTTTTCAACAGCTCTGTTTTGCAGTGGCCGATTTCATGATGACCTTGTGCATATGCTATTGGGTCACCCCCCCCCCTCTGGTGGCGTGCTAGCGTCGATGTGGCTGCGCATCGGATATGGCTGCAGTGGTAGTTGTGCGGAACGCATACTGGCTCAGATTGGCTCCGCCATGGCCTCTCCCCACTGACTCATCAGCAGCTTAAGCTTGAACTGAATTCAGTTTAGCAGACCTCCCAATGCCGACAAATCTGGGAACAGTGTTTATATTATAGACACTGCGAACAGTGTTTATATTATAGAGGAGAGTCCTAACAATTCATCCCAGCAATGAAGCACTGGTCTTCAGCATGCGCCTGGCCATGCTTGCAGTGCTGCGTGCACTCGTTCTGGAGGATTCAGTTGTTTTGATTGGAGTCACTCGAGGACACACACCCTGCAATTCAGCCACACAATCAAACACTGGTACATACAAACCTGCAGGGACACAGGGACACCCCCAGGGGTCATTTTGGGACACTATGTGACCATGTGTGTTTGACCCTGACCCCTGACCCGTGCCTTTGGTCATGGCAACAGGCCGTTCCACTTCCACCTCCACCAATAAGATTGGGTTGCGACCATGTGGCAGTGTGTGGCAGTCTGTGTTGGGCAGCGATTGTCTGTGTGGCAGTGGTGGGGTACATGCCCAGCCTCCGGCCTCGTTCATGCTACTGTGGCCCTACAGATTGACAGATCTCAGACGCACTAATCTGAAAGTGTTCAGAATTGCCTTGAGAGACAGGCAGGCTGAGCTCCGACGCACAGTGCCTTGAAGAGGCGGCCTGGGACACATGTACATTTACATTTACATGTCTGCCCCTCACACGCCCGGTCTGCTGGTCTGCTGGTCTGCCGTGATGACATTTACATTTACAAGTCTCCCCCCCACCCCCCCGCAATTTTCTTAGTTCAAAGAAAAATCACAAAAGAAATTGAGTATCACGCTGCCAAACCAGGCGGGCATTGACCTCAGAGCCCCTGCACAGGGCGGCTGTCAGAGCATCTAGATCTAGCAGCACTCACTCACTCACGCTGCCTTTGGTGAGTGTGTTTGGGGGGTCCGAGATGGGCGGCATGGTCCATTTGGTGCAGGAGTAGCTACGTAGTCCAGGTTGCATGGGGGTTGCATGCATGCATACGGGTGCCTGTAGCACACACTGCAGAAGTGTCTGGAGCTTGAGCATGCTCGAAATCTGGTGGCATCTCGGCTAGCAATGCTGAGCTTGGTACAGTAGCTGATACTGGCGGCTGTTCATGTGCCACAGCTGTTTGTGATGTGTGTGCACTGCACTGTAATCCGGGTCAGCAGTGGTGCCAGTGGAGGTCGGGCAAGCTTAAGGTGGAGCTGGCAACACCCACAATGATTCAATCAACGCCACTTCAGAAGGATGTAGAGAGGTGTTGCTGTAGAGTTCCGTGGCTGCCTCCTCATTCGCGGCAAGTCACCTGGATCAATGTTCACCCACAATATCCTGCAAATTACAGCGATTCTCGGGGGCCTGTGAGCAACCCGTCCAATGGGTCGTCACAAGTTTGCCGGACGTCGCAAGCCGATCCGAAAGGATTGTGGGCGAGATGCGGCCTCTGCAAGCGTCGTTAGCAAAAACAGTGCGGGTCGGAACTTCCAGACCACGATGCCGATAGATTCCGTGTAGAAGGCCTGCCACGTTGGGGTCTGGCAAGGCCGGGGGTGTGGGGGGCTGGGAGGGCTGCAAGTTCACTCTAGGCTGCGGAATGCTCTCTGTCGCCAAGCTTTGCGACGCAGCGCGAATCGAGTTCGCGAAGTGTCGAATACGAACAGCGATTTCGAGCACCCTGACGTGTCAGACGTACCCTGCCGTGTCACCTTCCCCCTGGAACGTGTCACACAGTATACTACGCCGTGGTGCATGGTGAGATGCCCCCGTGTGCATGGCCGGAGGTGTGCGTGGCTGTCACGAGACATGTGCATGCATGCGCCATTGGTTGACTGGAGTCGGAGCCCCGCACGTGTTGGCGTCGACATCGGGGCGGCGCGGCCAATAGATGCTGTGAATGCACGGGCTGATGACACTGCAAGGGGCAGAATGGTGTTGCGTTGGTTGCCCCGATGGAGGCAGAGCCAATTTGAGAGGTGCGGTAGGCAGGAGCGGCGGTGCGCAGAAGGCTGATCGCGCGCATGAGCTGGTAAGCAGAATGTAGAGCTTATCGGGATAAGCCGGGCATACCAAACGTCACACGCCAGAGGGTCATGCGGGTGCCGCGCAGGGACCGGGGCGACGCGCGGGTAGCCGTTGTCTGCGGTACGTATACCGGTGCGCAGCATGCACAGCATTGCGGCGCAGCTAGGGCCGTCCCCGGCTGCAGCGCGACAATCGCGCGCACGCGCGTACACGTGCATATAGAGTTCTCGTAAAATCAAACATGAATTCATCACGTACAGCTGCCGAATCTTCTGCATCCTGTATATGTGGTCTGATTTCAACTTCGTTGACAGCCAGAATCTGACATTTGGAACATTGAGATTCGGCGCAGGGATCAAATTCCCGGCTGTCTGCGACAATTCAGTCTTGGATGGGCTCACTCGATCGTGATCGCTACGCACTTGAAATTGGCATTTGTGCACAGCACGGAAGCGACGAGCATGCAGCTATCGCCTGCTTGCACGGCTCTTGTCTCATGTCGGTAACCCCATCAAGGCGAATGCAAGTAGAGCGTAACAGTGCCGTGCGGGCGTGTGGCTGTATGCATGTCGGAATATGCATCGGGCGCACGTGGTAACACGCACGTTTGGATCCACGGTGGCCACCGCGTCCTTGCGGGCAGCTCGTACGCCCGCGCGCGACGGTCGCACTGAATATACGGCTTGCTCTTGCAAGTATACCAAGGCCTGGGTGACGTGTCGTGTAGTCGCGCCAGCTCCGGGCGCCCAGATGCCATCGCGACTGCAAATCGTACGTTTGGACCAGATTCTGTTGCGAAATCCGCGCCGCGGTACGCGCCGCCATGGCTGGTGCTGGTTTAACCGAGGTGTAAGCATCGAGCCATGTGCTGGCCCATCCAATCATACTAAATCTGCCTATGCGACGTGGCTGCGCCTCGCGGCTGCACTGCCGGGATCGGGAAAGACGATGTGTTCGCTGAAGACCGGACTTGCTGAACATGCATATGTCCAAGTCTGCGTTGCCGCGCATGCATGCATTCAGGACCGTGGCGACGCGTCGACAGTGTATCGACCAAATGTGTCATGGCGGCCACGATCCGCTGAGTCATCCTCGTGAATCACTGACTTTTTTGTAATCGCAAGTCAGCTTGCACTGCCAGTTCATGCAAGCCGACGGCGTCACGGAGCGCCTCAAATTGGCGTCAGACGGCACCTCTCGAACGCGAGTGCCGCACTCTGCGATACACTGCGCCTGCAGCGCTGCCTATGGTAAGACCAAGTGTCAGCTGATCAGGCAAACAAAACGTTTCATGGCGGGAGGCCTTGCTGGGAGCATGCACGGCCACGAACACATGCAGAGGCCAATTCACAATCGTCACCCCACGCACACACCTGACTGACCAGTACGACAGAGAGCGTGCGCAACGGTTCACGTTGAGTGAATCGCCGAAGACACGTGCGTAGTGGTTGACCTCACGTAAGCAGAAGACGCGGGCTGTTGCATGCATGGCGTCGCAGATCACCGTGAGGGAGCTGAGTCACGCGGCAGGGGACTCTGTACGTGAGGCAGCTCACGCGCGATCACCATTCCAATGCCATCGTAACGCTTGAAGGGCCAACGATTGGTCAGCACATGTTCTTCGTGCTGTATTTGAATACATCTATGTATTTTTTGCCGCTTGCTTAATATCCTGGGGTTTGCGAGGCGTCTACGTGTAAAACTCCATCCAGCTCAAGTGAGTGGCTAGAGGGAAAGACCAACGCGTTGGAAACTTGCATAACCTTCTTGCACAACATGTAATGCGATGCCAAGCCGAATAAGAAGTGTGGACAGTCATTCAAGCTCGGAAAAAGTCAAATTGTGTTGGCAAGTACCACGATTCCGTCATTCTGCTAAGATCGGTCAACCACTGCGTTAAGGTCATTTGGGCGACTGTCAAAGCCTGGAGGCTCGCTTGATCGACATTCCCCACAAGAGACTTATTGAGCTACCTGGTGCGAGAATTTGCCTTGTTCGTTGGATTGGGACCATGATGAGGACCGTGCGGCTGAACATTGCGGTTGTGGCATGAGCGGAATTTCTGTTCTGATGGCAAGATGATGCCGCCTTCGTGTATTCATATCCCACATCATCGCTTCATACGTGCGTGAAGTCTCCCCCATGTTGGATCTGCGTGTTGAAAATGATGTCTGTGCCACTGGCCGCATCGTAGAGCACCTCGAAACGTAGGTGTGTAATGACCGGTTTCAGCACCACGCCTGCCTGCAGAGCTGCCGTAGAGATCAATATAATTGATATGATGTCTTTGTGCAGGAGTTGGTCGCAGTTTTTGCTGATTGCAAATATGAGCGCTGTATGCACTGAAAGATCCCTGGCCATTGGCGCTGCCATAAAGGCATGCGAGCACTTCGCGGGGGAAATAACAAATGGGATTACTCTTGTTGCTGCCTCTTCGGCAGCGTGTGAAGAGTTAAAAATGTGCGCCACGTCTAGGCGTTCTCGCGTCCTTGGGAGCCCGTTTGAGTGGCAATTATGACAGTGCAATCAAATCTAAACTCGGCGATTCCCGGAATGCAACACTCATCCGTTTACAAATTTTGCCTGATATGAGAGCCATTGCTGCGTTGGTACAGCTGGCAGTTTCGGAGTTGTTCACGTTGCACTGTTTGACACATGCAGGGCGGCAGAAGCGTTAATTGCATGCTTGCCAATGATAGACATCACGACGAAGAATTCTAAGTTTGTAGAAGGAGTTGTGTGTCAAATTATTGAGCCAGACCTTCAACAGACGGCCAGCTACATCAGGCGCATCCGGGAGAAAGGCCCGGAAAAGGCAGCTTCATCATTGCGGAGACGTAAGGTGTGGTTGTTTTAACTTTTTATAAAAGCGTTTGCTCGCTTGCTTGGTGATATGTGCTCGGTGCTCCTGCCTGGCAGTGCGAGGTTCGCTGCAAACGCGCGCAAGCGGTTCCAAGACCAGCGTCTTTCCCTTTGCGTTGGTTCGTGCAATTACAGAAGTTTGTGCTCGAGGTATTGGATTAATTGGAATTAAATTCTGGAAGATTTCCGTTGTCTCAGAAGCCTTAGTTTCAGTTTCGTCGTTGTTGCGTCGGACCACACGGCCTGATGCAGGACGCCCTTGAGAAGCGCGCAGAACGGATGTGGAACTGCATCAGCGCTCTGTCTAGTGCAGCAGATGGATCCGATGGTCTGCAGCGTAAGAGGGCTCCCGCTGCAGAGTCACCAAAGGCGGTCGACGACTTCCCACTGCCGCCATTGCCGAGCATCAGCAGCGTGCAGAGCTCAATCCGTCAGACCCTTCGAAGCAAGAGTCAGAACGATGCATATCCGATCCGGCCTGGCAGCGTTCCCTTGAGTGGTCCTGCACAGTCCAGTACCCCACATTACCCTCCCAAGGCTCCAGCCTCATTCCGGCCACCACGGTCCCTACAGCCTCTATACACCCCGCATGCGTACGCCAACCACATGCACCCATTCTACCCTTCGTCCCCGCTGGCCCCCTTCTCTCACAGCAGCGGCACTCCGGCTGCCATGTCGGCTCAGCTCCCGTTCTCCCCCGGCCCCTGCGCAAACCCCACCGCCTTTGCGTACCCCCAGTCCCCCTCCTCGGCCTTCTGTAGCGCCCCTCTGCCGGGAACATCGATTCCAGAACCTCCCATGGCGGCGTTCCTCCAGAGCGCGGCCGACGCCGCGCGCCGCTTCCGGCACTCGAACAGCTCAACATCCCGCCGCTCCTCCCTCCGCCCCCGCTCTTCGTCCCCTTCCAAACCCTGCGACCCCACGGCCGCATTCCCAGAGGTCTTCTCCCCACGAAGCTCGCACTCTAGCAGTGGACAGCTCCCGGTCTCCGCCGCGGCGCAGGGCCCCCTGCCTGGCATCGCGAGCAGCGCGGACATGGCGCGCACGGCGCAGGAGGAGCTCTCTGCAGAGCTCGACCGTCATGACGCTATGGCCGCCGCCTCCGCTGCCACCCATGATGGGGAGGGCGAGTTTGAGGCGCAGATGCGTGCATCGGCGTCGGCAATCGAGGCTGCCTCACGTGAGCTGGAAGAGCGTGACGCTGAGATGACCTTCGTCGAGACGCTGCGCGCCGCCGCGAGCGCACAGGATGAGGTATCGAGGGAGTTTGACAAGCGCGAGAACTCGCGCGCGTGGGACGCAACCGTCCGCGCGGCGGCCTCCGCCCAGGACGAGCTGTCGCATGAGCTCGAGCTCCGAAGCTCAGCGGCCGCTCCGGGCGGCGCAAGCGGCAGCATCGGCGATGCGTTTGGAGAGCTTGAGCGGCAGGTGGAGGAGGTGTCGCGCGAGATGAAGGCGATGCCAGGGGTTGGCCGTAGCAGCGCTGGCAAGGGAAGCGGCCGATGGGGCAGCGTGAAGCGCTCCGGAGAGCTCGACTGGGAGCGGGACGCTGTACTCGGCATCGAAGAGGCGGAACTTGACGACTTTGCAGATGAGGCTGCAGATGTCCTTGCCGAAGTCGGGTTGTAGTTACGTGCTGTGTAGGCACACTGCACGCTGTGCGGCGCCTGCAGTGCCGCACTCATCTGCGGCATGATGGATTTGCCGCGCCTGTGCGTCTGGCTGTCCGGTCAATGAGCCGTTTGGGGCCTCGACTTTGAGGCAGGGTACAGGTGACGTTGGATAGTGTGTGGCCTCATGCATGAGGATTTCCGGTGCATTAAGCAAGTTACGATGAGTCGAGGTAGTAGTTAAAGAGTGTTGATGAGATTCTTTCTGGGTGTGGTGTTCATGATGAGCGCGTGGATCAGTACTGAAACGGCATGGAGTGCTGGGATGGCGCGCTGTGGTGTGTGCCGACACGCATGTGTGCCGGCGGCGCTGCGGTGGAGAGAGATGCACCATGATGTTCGCGTATGTCGCGGTGGTGACGGGGGTTGGTGGTATGGGGGAGGTCTGTCCGGACCTGTTTACGGACGTGTGGAGTGTGTCATTGATTTGTTCCCCGAAGCCCGGCCGTGAGGTGGCTGTGGAGTTGTGATGCTACCGCAGGTAGCTGTGCCCCGTACTGATTTGACACGGATCATTGGTGCCGTGGTTTTTGCACAGGCGCAGGGCATGGAGACTGTGAGCGGCTTGCTGCGGCGTGTGGCTGTAGTACGCAGCTGACGCTGGGGGTTGGTGGTTTAGATACTGGTAGTTTTTGTAGATTTTCCTGCTGCGCTGTCGCTTCATTCGGGTTCGAGGTGGACGTTGGTGTGACGGGCAGGTGGTCGCATACATGTGCGGTGCATGCTGTGCAGGTGCGTTGCTGCGATGTGCGTGCGAATGATAGGTCACTGTGGTGAGTGTAATAGTGCTCCGGCGCATGCATCACGGTCTGCACGGGCGGTGGTGCCTGATGGTTGAACTGTTTAGTGTGCCCTCCAGCATTCACCACCCTCTCGAACCATTGGGGAATGGTAGCTGCTGCATGACAACATACATGCTGTGGGAGCACCGCGACATGATTCGGTGTTGCATCCTAATGGTAGGTATACGGCAGGTTTTGGGTGATGTCGAGCGCTGTGGGTTCCACAATTCGATGCCAAAGGTGTGCATGCAAAGCAGGCACTCTACAGTGTCTCTGATATTTGTATAACACCTGTTCTTCGAACGTAAGTGTCCACACTGTGGGCTGTTTGCAGTATATGGTTCTCAGTGCAGCCCGCGTGGCGAAGGGACGCAGCAACAACAACAACAAAAAATCGGGCATCACGCTAAACCCAAACGGGCATCGGCCACAGCATACCTACTGCAGCAAGATGTGGGTGCCTCGCATGAATATCACCTCCTGTCCCCCTGCAGTATCCCTGTCAGCACGAGGTATTACTGTATTTGTATGGCAAGGCACCGCGGGCGCCAGTCATGAGCCTGGTGCTTAGTTTCGCAGACCTCTAAAGGCCAACAAGTCGGACATTTTGGGGTGAACTTTGAGCCATGTGCCTCACTAAGTGCTGCAGAACTGAAGCACTGCATGAGTCAATGCCAGATTATGTGTAGGCCATGCCATGAAGGGTCCATCATCAGATACATCTGTCATGGACCTCAACCCGAGAGTTACCGCAGAGACCTCCGCACGAACTGTGTATTATTGAGTACTCAATAGTCAGACTTGTCATGAGCATGTGGTGGGCCAAGGGTCCTCCTCTGGCAACCTTTGCATGGGTCATCCTAGAGCAAGCTTTGCATGGGTCGTCCTGAAGCAATCGTTGCGTGTTGAGGATTGATTTATCGATCTATAGTAATGTCACAGGTGATGTGGCGGCGGCACTGGTGCATCAAATGCCCATGCTGCACCAGATGCACAGATCCTTCAAACCCAGGACAATGGTAAAAGCATGCGGCGTCAAGCAGAGGTGCCCAGTGCGTAATCGGGTGTGTGCCTTGTAGGATATGGCAAGTAAGTGTCACATCTACATTTACGTCTGCAGGACCCATGTACGCACAGCCAGGTGTGCATCTAGCCCTTCTGCTGTACAGTCCCTCTTTGCTGATGCGGTCACCTCTGCTTGGTAAGAACCGGATGTACGAAGCCGAAGACTGAATCAGCGGGCACGCTTCGAATGGGCAAGCTCTACGCAATCGAGTCAAGCCGAGAACTGAGTTAAGAAGCCCTGAAGTACCGAAAGGGGGTTTGTTCATCAGCACAGGTCATGCATACACACACAGGTAAGTTTCACATTTACGTTTACATACACGGGTCATTCCCGGACCCGCCACAGCTCAGACCTGTGCCCAAGCAACCTGACTCATTCTGACATCCTGCAGGTGTGATGTCGTTAATAGTGCGTACAGTGTCATGTAGAACACAACAAACGGTGGGTTAGACGCCCGCGTCTTCCGCTGCATGGGTTCCAGCTGTTATGTAAGCAACTGGCAGACAAATGATGCCACACTATGTCGCAAGGGCAGATGGCGCATGGCCGTGGGAATGCTTGTAGCATCAACTGGTGTTGACTCTGATCTCAGGGCGTTTGCTGATGTTGTGCACAGGCACGTGCACACCCACACATGCATGTGTGTACAGTCACCCGTTGGCGTTGTGTCTGGGGGACTGTGCATTTCAGGCGATGATTCTGCTGCGTATATCACTAACCGGTGCCCGCACGCAAGATGGTGCTGCATGAGTGCAGGCTTGCATGCGGCTTCAGGTTGACCCCATGGTGCTGGTGAAGCTTTCAAGTGCACATCAGCGGGCATGAAGCGGCGGGTGCACGGGGCGCGGCGCAAAACGGCGAGGCGTCGAGCGGCTCCGCGATAGAAGGATGCCATCCAAACCGCAGCTGCGAGACGGCGAGACGGCGAGATGTGGGGCACAGAGCATCCACCCGCCGCAGTTGCTGCACTTGTCTGTCCCTACCGGCAGGGGTGCTGTGGCCGATCCCCGTTTGGGTTTGGCGTGATGCCCGATTCCTTGTTTCTTTGTTTTTGGTGCTCCAGGCTGGGACACTGCCGCGTCGAGCAGGTTTGCGAACCATACAAACAAGCGACGTGCCTGTTTTGCCGACGTGATGTGGACGACCGTAGTGTCACTGTACAAACAAGCGTCAGCGTTGGAGTATACTACAGTACCGCAGCGGCGAGTACACAGCACCGCCTGCTCCTGCGGCGCGGGCCAGCACGGCTCATCAGGCGCTCGCACGGCACAGCACAGCACTGCACGGCTCATCAGGCGCTCGCACGGCGGGTGGTTTGCATCAAGCGCGTGCTCCGCGGCTGAAGCGCTGTGTTGTGCTGTGCTGTGCTATGCAGAGCGGCAGCAGCGCGCCGGTGCCTCCCACCGTATACTTACCTGGCAGCTCTAGAGTGCGTGTAGCGAGCACCGCAGCACTGCGATCGATACTCGCCCCCCACATTTGATTGCAGGGTGTACGTAGGTGCTTACACCGCAGGTGCTTGCATTGAAGAGAGGCGCTGGTATGGGAGCATCATGCAGCAGCGTACAGGTCTCGTATCAATCCGGACAACCTGTCATCAGGGTATGTGTAGATGGTATATCATCACCTTGCATGCCGAGGCCTGTTTCAAAAACTCAGTCTAAGCACAGACTTAGGATGGATTAGGCTCACGACACCCCACTGTGGATCCCTGGGACACTGAGACGGCACACGGCTGTGGCGTCCCAGAGGCCTGTTGGTGGCAATCATGTTGATACAGAAAAAATGTTTTTTTTTCGGGTTTATTTGTGGGGGTAAGACCTGGGCAACCACCCCAACACTGGGTGGCAGTTACAGCCCTGGGAAGCTGCATGCAGAAGTTAGGCGGTGTTTGGTGTCCCATGGTGAGTCATGCTCCGTGAAGGCACCTCGGGGTGCTGTGCTGTGCTGTGGCCGCCGGGAGGTAGTTGAGGAACCGATTGGTACCACAACGTGGCTTGTATACAGCATGAACGGGCAGCATGAAGGGGCTGCATGCGGGACCGGTGATGCTGGTCCTGGTAATGCTGTGCACCGTGCATGGTACATGTGTGTGCCAGTCTTCACGTTCTTGCTCAGATGGCAGGTTGGTGAACGACGCGCATGCTGGCCGCCTCCGCAAGGACCACGCCGCGATCTGTGTTAATCCGCTCAGGCAGAATCAGTGCTACATGCTGCTTTCCCCCCCAGAGCACCGCAACCGTGTATCGGTGGGCGTCGCGTTGGCATGCTGCGTCCAGGCCCTCCCTAGCCCCGCCGGTGCCCGGGGCCGTCAGCCCCCCTGGCGTTATAACACACCGTCGCGTGTGTCTGGATGTAGCGCTCCTGCTGGGCGGGTCCTGTGTTGCACTCGGCGGCTTTGTGCTGCAACTGTGTTGCGTGGGCTGTGTCTGCCCGAACGGACGGCCCACTCAAATCTTGCCTCGGCTGCGTGACGCCCCTGTGGCGGCGCCCGTCTGCTCCTGTCTTAACGTGTGCGCTCCTTAACCTGTACGCATCAGTAGGGGTCTTGTGGCCGATACCGGTTTGGGTTTGGGTTTGGTGTGATGCCCGGTTAGATTTTTACCTGATACCGTCCTTTTTATTTTTGGGATTTCTGTTTCGGCAGGCGCTGACCGCATGGCCGCTGACCACGGCTCTGGCTGGACCTGTCCGGCGCAATCGCGGCCTTGCAAGCAATACAGGAGATCTCCTTAAAAAAATCAATCCTTCCAGGGCTACTGATTGGGAGATTGTCCCTAAAGTCAGCTCAGGAGACCAGCGTCGTTGTCCAGCACGGACTCGGCGCCATTGGAACGCCATGGCGGCTGTGTTAGGCAGTGCTAGAAAAGCAGACCTGCCAAAGCCAACAAATCCGATGTTTTGGAATTAAAATTCCGGTGTGCATCCCAACAATTGCGAATGGTCTCAAACAGAGAACACCGGTGTGGCACAGGGACCGCAGCCGCCACTGGACCACCATCGATGGTCTGGATATGCACGATCTATTAGACCATTCTAGACTATTCTAGACCATCTGGAAGTGCATGGCCACTATCAGCGCCCGTCAGAAGCACAACGCCGTCGTTTTAAAGACCCGAACCCCCAACAACGCTGGACCTCGTCTCGCGGCTGCAGCTGCATGGCCTGCATGCACGCCGCTCGAGCTTGAGATGTACTCCCTGTTGCATGGCCGGCTGCATGGCGCAGGGCCGGTGGACGGGCGTACAGGCACAGAGCAAGTGCGGAGCGTCAGTGTTCTCAGGCGGTGCAGTCTGCGGCCGTGGCAGGGGCATGGTTCCCTGGCAGTCAAGAGAATGTGGCCTCAGATCTTGGTCAAGAGCATATGGCCTCGGATCATCAGACGGGTCAGACGGAGGCCTTTAGGGGGTTAGGCGCAGCGGCGTGCCGCCACCACGAGGCATCGGCGACAGACCAATTGCGTATCAGAAGTCTCTGGCGGATGACATGGAAGGATGGAACGTATCGTGCCGGTATTGTGCGTTACACCAAGATGAGGTCCCAAGTCTTGTCGTAGCACTAGCAATTATCAACTGTGGATATGCAGTATCATACCCAGTGTCGATGTGGATGGCACAGGCGCTGAAAGAGTCCAGTGCGGCGGGGTGCACCGGGAATTGCTGGTTGATCTGAAGTACCATATCCGAGTGGCACAGATTGTTGCTGGGACTCGTTTCGAACCGGCGGTGTGTCCAGGAGGGGCGTATGCAGAGGATGAGTGATTAGGTGGTCTGATTCGAGACCTGTCCGCTGCTGCGTGATGCACCTGTGACCGTGCCTCCCTTCGATGTAAAATCATCACTGCAGCTAGCCTCGACGTATCGGGATAGTCCTAACGCATGTAAGCGAACCGGTCACAAAGGAGAAGCACCTGTGTGGGCTACCTGTAGTGACTGGCACCGTTAGATCGACATATTGAGGGACCACTGGCTGTGTCTAGAGGTACCCGGTTCGTGAAGTGGATCACTAGCACTTCGCACTGTATGAAATAAATAGCAGACTGTCAGTACTGGCTTCGGATTATTTGTAACAGTTTTGTCAACCTTGCTACCTTCTCGCTACCCATCCAGTACCCAGCACAGTGGCAGCATCTCCTCCGCGCGGACGTCGACACCATATGCATGGTGTGATGCATGGGAGGATGTACGTGACGATGCATGCACCGCGCTGGGTGAGACGTCGATGGCCACAAGGCCACGGTAGGGGTGCTTGACCAGCTCTTACGTGAACGAGCGTCAACACATTGGCAATTTTGTGTTCATGATATGCCACCGTCTCGACCTCAATCGCGATATCGCGGGGCGACCGCCTGCCAAGCTATTGAAACCATAGGCACCAGGGGTAACCAGGTCCCCATCTTGCCAGCATGTAGACGAATGATTGACCCGGTATTCCGTCGCCTCCTCCTGTGCACTTGTCCGCCGCTATCAGTAGGGATGGTATGGTCGACGCCGTTGTGGGTGGGTCTTGGTGCGCGATATCTTTGTGGTTGCAGTACTGGATGATGGGGTAAACCAGAACGACACCCTCATGCTCAAGAAGCTAGGGCTGCCTAGAGTTCCAAGGCAGGGATTGGGATCAGACGACTCTACGAGCACTGGTTGCAGCTCAGCGTGATAGAGTTGATCCATTGCTGTATACAGTGCAGTCATTCCCCTCCGGTTACTTCAGTGCCGTTCAGTTCTCAGCTTGATGGAGTGGCTCAGAGTGTGCCCATTCGACGCGTGCAGGTTACTTCAGGTCTCGGCTTTATTCAGGCAACGTTTTCAAAGGCAAGTGATCGACTGGACGATCGGCGATTCCAGAAAACTGGGGCAATGCAATGTCAATCTGAGTGTCAAGGCCAGCCATTCCCCCACAAACCACGCAGACCCCCGCCGCGGAATGGCTCCGGTGTCAACATCCTGAATAGGCTGTGTTTTCGAGGCGGTGGGGATCAGCGAAGGGTGGCATGTGTGGCATGGCGCACCTACAGGCACCTGGCATAGAACAGGCGGAAACGAGGCTGCAGGCATAACCAGTCCCATATACTGGACACCTGCATTGAACATTACATGTTTCTCCGACAGGACGTGACGTCACGGCATATTATGCCATGGTCAGCTCCATGATGGCTGACACAATGTCACTGTCCTGTTTTCTTAATGCTGCTATGGCCTTTGCCCTGGAAGCATCAGCCTGCTTCATCACAAGCTCAATATCGTTCTCTGAGATACCTGATGCGTCTACTTCGACGTCGTCCTCGGCTCCGCCTGCGGAGATGTCATCAACAGCCGAGGCTGTGGCCTTCGGGGCTGCGGCACCAGCTGCTTGGGCTTGTGCTGCGAAGCTCTGTGCGGCTTGGGCTTGTGCCTGAGCTCCGAAATCTTCGACCTTGGCCTCTCCAAAGATGATGTAGGTGTCTGAGTCGGGGCTTTTAAACACATCGGGCTTTGCAACAACGAACATGATCTGCATGAACAACACACGTTGCCGAGTCGGGAGCCTGTGTCTCCATAGACAAACACGGCACGCCTGTGATGTGACACAGGCCAGACGCATGTCAGGTGAACATACGTTTTTGGACTTCCTGATCGTGACCTTGACCACACCCGGGATCGGCTTCATGCCGAGCTTCTGCATTGCCTTGCGCGCTTTCTTCTCGGATCGGCTCTGTCGGCCGCGACCATGGCTAGCTGCAAACACTCCAGGAATAAAGGAGCTGTCTTGTGTATTTCGGACCAAGAGTGTGATCTTAAACCGTGCGGACGCGACGCAGGCTCGCCTTTCAATACCGTGTGGGCAGAAATGCCCTCCGTGTGCAAGCTCAACCGGTCTAAGAAGTAATAAACCAAAAGTCTGTGACAGGTGTTTGGAAATCGGTCAATGCCGACAATCGTATGGCAGCACACCTCCGTCACCGGCGTCACCCGCCTCATCCTCGTCGTCGGTATCGTCCTCCTCATCGTCCTCCACCTCCTGCAATGACAGAAGCTAATAAACCTGGACAAGCGTGGTTGGCCGCGGTGTGTGATCGCGGTCATGGCGCACACCTCGACGGGCTCAATCTGGTCTTTGTCGTCGGCAGTCATGTTTGCTGAAAGGTATGCCTGGTATCAGTAGTTCAACTTGAAATTCAACGATGCAATTTGTGATTGACCTGTTCCTTACCTATTGTTTCGTGAGCCACTCCATCTAGGGCTTGAAATTCCCGTGCTCTGACGGCTCCTGGGGCTTGGTGCACTCCCTCCCGAAATGTCGAGAATACTGCCCGAGCGCTGACCAGCACGGGCCTCAATGTTGCCGCACTCGCAACAAGATAGAGATCAAAGCTACGCACAACTATCCTTCTTACAAGTCTGTCGTATGATTTCGTACGGCGACTCCCCAGTGCGTGCACGCGGTGTAGGTCTACCAGGCGCGCGCAACGCGCTGTGCTGGTATTCGCTAGCTTTTCGTTTGAAGCATGAAATACGAAGTGAATAGTGACCTTGTTGTGTTGGTAGCCACCATGTAACTAACCATCGTTCATTCCCACATCTCCATTTTGAGCCAGTGCAAACAGGGCGCAAACTATGTACGTGCACAGTGCGATTGCGACCACGGATCGTATGCCACATGTCTGACGCGATTGCTTGATGGACATCATTATGTGATATCGCATGTTTGCTATTTGATGCATCCCGACGCCTGTCGGTGTCACACTGTACATAACAGCATTTGTCATCTTTCCCAGAGTCATGCTGAACACACAAATGGACCAGGCACGTAGTAAATTACTAGGTGTAGACGAAACTGTTCATGTGCATGGTATACGCTCTAGCTGTCTTGCAACCGCGGCTAGTGTGTATGATGGGTCGCTGCAGGTGTCCCCCAGTGTACGCAGCCCAGTCTGGATAACATTTAAAATCGGTTGCCTCGTGGCCTGTACTTCTGGACGTTCGAGCAGGAACAACCAACGGCGTTTAGACCTTTGTTGAACAGCCGTTGAACAAGACTTGTCATTCTACTCACAGCAACAGAAGGAGCACTACGACCAAAGAATATAAAATGCTACCGTGACTGTGTCTACGCTGATTGCTCAGCATTGTTTCCCTGGCGCTGACAAGGGGGCAAACCATCCCGTAGTTACGCGCGATACCGGAGTGCACTCACGCATGCACTGCAGCACTGTGGATCCACCAGCTCTCAGAGCACTCTCGGCAAAGCCACACCAGGGATTTAACAGAACACCGTGATTCTAGTCTAGACGTTGTGCGTCTAGACACAGCTTCGTGGCGATCACCACTTTGGTTCCGTTGCTCTGTAGACTCGAGCTGCAGCATGAGCGCTCTACTGGATTCTTTCAAGTCCTCCGCCGACAAGGCGAAGGCATTTTCCTCTGATAATCCTACGATGGTAGCAGGGGGTATTGCAGTTGCCGTGTCCGGGGTGTACCTGCTGTCGAGGTACATGACCGTCAACACGACCGACGCCGGGCGCAAGGGCTCCTTGGGGCTCTCGCTCGGTAAAGAATCCAATGGTGACTCTGCATGGACACGCTTTGCATCCTCGTGGAGCCAAGGGCACAAACAGGCTGAGGGCGGCACTGGCGCGGGCAACATGCACGACCCGTCCCAAGCGGCGACGGTCGTGAACGACTTCTACTCCTTCGTGACAGACATCTACGAATGGGGTTGGGGTGCAAGCTTTCATTTTGCTCCCAAAATCTGGTCGCACGACTGGAAGGCCGGGGAGGCATGTCAGGAAGTACGTATTGCGCACATGCTGCGGGCGACGCCGGGCATGAAGGTGCTCGATGTCGGATGCGGCGTTGGGGGGCCTATGCGCATTGTTGCAGCTTCTACAGGTGCCCATGTCACTGGCATTACGATCAGCGAGTACCAGGTTGAACGGTGCAAGAAGTTGAACGCCAAGGTCTGGTCTGCCGTCGCCGTCTCTTTGCCGCACGCAGTCGACTGTAAAGCCGACGGTTGCTTTGTGTTGTGCTATTGCGTCTCGACGTCCCTGGTTCAAATATTCAAGCGTTTGCACGGCTGGGGCTGGCACAGTGGCTTTGTTGACATCTGCTGCAGGCACCCTCGACTGACTCATCCACCGTGAGGCGCGCAACATACCCGCGCCGACATTTACCTGGACGTTCGATTTATATTTTTCTTTGCAGGCTGGCATGTCCGAGGTCACCGAAGTCATTCAAGGCGATTTCCACAAGATGCCGTTTGCTGACAACTCGTTTGATGCCATCTTCAGTGTCGAGGCGACTTGCCACGCCAGCTCGGTGCGTTCCGATCCCGCATAAGGCTTACGTGGTCAGTTTTGCCGCCCGTTTTGGGAATCTTGCAGTTTCAGCAACCTGAAAGCTGTGTACAGCAGAGCAGCTCAGTTTGATGCCCTGCAGCCTCAAGCCATGGCACGTGCATTTGCGTTGCATCTAGACCTCGCTTGCACCTACACAGCACGGTTTCATGGCACGTGTATCTGATATGCCATGTCAGTGTCTCTGTAGGCTGCTTTGTGTCACCGCTGACCGCAGACTATGGCGTGATTCCTGTCTGCAGTGGCCCGGTACCCACTTTGAGTTCCGCACAGTTTGACCTCCTCTGCTCCATTGTGGCTTCCCGAAGGATCAGGATGCACACGGACGAAACCGCACAACCATCACCATGTCACTGTGAACATGGCCATGACATTTCATCATCCCATTTGCCGCAGTGCACAGGTCGTGTTTGGTGCATACGCGACAGAAATGCTCCTGGACCGGTTGCGCATCCGACTCATGTATCGTTTTACCACGAGCCTTGTGCACTTGACCCTGCCAAGGCGAACAAGCATACCAATTGTCTACCATCACTGAGGGCCGGGCAGGTGCCCCCCAGCTGCGATGCAAGCATCGAGCACCCCACCAGTGCCTCGCCTGTGCATCGGCACTAGCCTCTGATGATCCTCGTCCCATGTTGAAGTGTCTGAGTTCTGGTCACATGCTGACTGGTTGTGTCTGCAAGCACTCACACAGTGTCTCCGGAGAGTGCTTTCCGCTGCCGTGCGCTGATGCCTCAGAGCCGAGAGGTTCACGTCTGTGTGCCACACCTCCCTCCAGCCCTCACCGGCCTGCTGCCCTGTGCAGTTGCCTGAAGTATACTGTGAAATCTTCCGGGTGCTCAAACCCGGAGGGTGCTTCGTGTCACAGGAGTGGGTGTCCACCAAGGCGTACGACCCAGACAACGACGACCACACCCGAATCATCGAGGAGATCAACTTCGGGAACTCCCTGCCCAACATGCGCACATGGAGCGAAGCAGAGGCCGCCGGCAAGCAGGCGCGCCCCCCTCCCCCCTCCCCTGCATGGCTGTTTGGCGGTACCACCAGCACTGGTACCACCTGCTTCTCTGCCTATGCTGCAGTGCTACCCTTGGCAATCACGCATGCCCCCCGCATTCACAGCTGTATGGATGCACAACACTAGCACCGCGCGCTGGTGCGGCCAGTGCACAGCGGCAGTGCGCTGGCACCTGGTGCGGCCACCCGGTGCGGCCAGTGCACGGCGGCAGTGCACTGGCACCTGGTGCGGCCACCCGGTGCGGCCTGTCCACGGCCGGGTCGAGCCCTGCGCCCCAGGGCCATCACGGGTGCCACGCACGCCAGTTGACCCGTCACGCATCGCCGGATCCTTGGCTGGCGCCAGCCGCTGCGCTGCTTTGCACGTCGCAACGGCGCGCACCCACCACCTCCCCCGAGCAGCTGCAGGACGAGTTGCCGTGCGGCTCCTGCCGCTGCCGCCGGCCGCACAGCCGTGTGGGTCCCATTTGGCACACGTTCTCAGGTTGGTACCGGCAGGCGCAGCTCCACCCCTCCACGCCCGGCTCCCGAGGGCCCCCCCTGCCAGGACCGCCATGGTCCTATTTATACCTGTGACCGCGGGAGCCGTCTCTAGAACCGGGTCCCATCGCAGTCTCTGGGGGGGGGGGCGG
>JAUMHO010000007.1:2016693-2071627 GCA_032360965.1 Ulva armoricana
CCCCCCCCCCCCCCCCCCCCCGGCACATGCCACGAGATGCTGTGCGCGTATGCTGGCACCCTCTCAGCAGCGGGAGCCACCGAGTGTGCTCGCCCGCTAACAAGTGGCGCCAGCGCAGCTGACGGCTGCCCATGCGATGCAGGTCGGCTTCCAGCTCGTGACTGCGTACGATGCCGCGCCGATCCTCATCGGCCCCAACGCGCCGTGGTTCCACCGTCTGACGCAGTTCCGCCACCTGCACCTCATCGACGACGTCATCATCAAGGTCCTCGGCACGCTGCGGCTCATCCCGCGCACCCTCATCGACGTCCACACCATGCTTGTCCGCGTTGCCAAGTCCCTCGTCGAGGGCGGAGAGTCGGGCGTCTTCACGCCGATGTACATGCTCTGCTTCGAGAAGCCCCAGTAAGGCCCCCTCGCATCCGGGCTCGCTCCCGGACGCCCAGATCCTCGCTCTGTTTCAGCCAATCCCCGGGTGTCCCCCGGCGCTGCGCTATTTCGTGGGCCGCTGTGGCACCGGCCTCGCATGGCCTCTCGGGCCCGCGGCTCTGCTCTAGGAATGCAGGTGCTCTGGGTATGGGTATAGAAGCGCGGTTTGTGCGATTGTTCCGTTGCGGCGGCGGGGTTGGCATCAGTGGCATGCATGGCCGGCCCAGGGGGCCGTGGCTGCGGATGTCCGGCTGTGTACCGAGCCCCTGCTGCTCCGAGTGACTCCTCCACTGGGCTGTGCTATGGATCATTGGTCACAGTGCCGCAGTCTGGCAGTGGCGTGCGGCTGTGGTGATTTTGTGAGCGGGCGTGAGTGGCGGGATTGGGAGTTGTGCAGACCATGTGGCCCAGAGCCGCCCGGGGGCGCCGTGGACGGCACGATTCTGGCTGTTCATGCATGTGCGCTTGGATGTGGTGCGCGATGCGTGTGACGCCGTGGTGCAAGGTGTGCGGGTAATTTCTGTGAGAATGCTGCGCCACCTGCAGCATCGATGCTGTGGGATCATGGCACGGGCACATGAGCGCGCGGCGCTCGCTGGTGCTGGCTCGAAAGTGATGCCGTGTGGGTGTCGAAGGCGAGGGTGCTGGTTGGTCGTGAATGATGCCTGTGTAGTGCTGGCTGGAGCCATTTCGCTGAGTCTCATGGATTGACAGGGATATGGATGACAATGGAATGTATGCAACTTGCGACACTTGCTGTGAGGTGTTGTGGTTGACAGACCAGTAAAACGTGCAGTTTAACACCACCTTTATACCGATGCTGTGCCGTGATAAACCAGATACTTCATTTCGGTCGCCCTCTGCATTTGGTCTGTCATGCGTGCAATCTAGTGATGTGCGACATATGCAGAAGGAAGACATGTTGTGACCATTTCCCTTGCATGCATTCAGGACTACCCTATCAATTGGGGCCCAGCTGTGCTGGGTGTGATACCGCATAACTTCAGTTAATATGTGCTAGAGCTACGGGAAGACTCGAGATTTCCTCTCGGTGTAACGCACAACCATAAGCAGATTCCGTTTCGTATGTCCCCAAGGCCATGACGGTAGACTCGGATCTGCATCAGCCCAGGGGTCCCAAATCATGCGGAACCATCTTGAAAGTACATTGTGAAACGCACGAAAAACCACACAGGTGTAGCCTGATCATGTTGCCAAGGGATTCTACCACTGAGGATAGGTCACTGTGTGCGGGGAAAAGTGGGTGGTGCACCTTGGTACCACTGGGCATAGCAGTGGACCGGAACTCTGATCCTCATTGCGAACTTGTTGCAGATAATGTACTAACAGAAGTACAATGACTATTACCAGCCACGCCTCGGCTGGCATCGCGCTAGTGCTCATCTGACTGCACCCATGATGGTTTCTCCAATGCAGCTGCGGTGTGCTGTGTTGATTCAGCTCGATTCGACACAGAATCAAAAGTTGGAAGAGTGGAAAGCCAAGAAAATCAGTGCATGGGACCCAATCCATACATGCGGCCAGGTTGAGGCACGTTGATACTCAAGGCCTTGGGTATACCCACTGTGACAGGCTGGCCATCGTATCATAAGAAGCGAATGCCACATACAGGGACAGGTTGATATCATTTGGCATTTAAGCCAAAACCATAAGAATGTAGATGAATCATGTCATCATATCGCTGCCACCTTCACTACTTGAATCTAGGTCTTTGGGAGTGCCATGTAATAGAGCAGGGCACCACTGTTTGTAGTGCTGTTCTTGACGGTCCTGTGCAAACAACCCACCACAGCCACTGCAGTAGAAACTCGACGAGTCCCATTCTTGACTCCTGCCGTTCTGTGAAACGGAGACCCCGTGCATGGAACTGCTCATGCTACTTGCAGCGCTGGGGGCAGATGACATGCCACTTGCTTCGGAGCGCTGAGCCTCCCCTGGATGCAGCTGCAACTTTGAGAGAAGCGATTGTAAGTCATCCATGGACTTTACCTTTGACAAGAACGTGTCTCGAAGCTTTTGCGCTTCCGAAGCACCGGCCGCTCCGCCAGCTTGGCAAACAGCCTGAAGTAGACAGTGCATAGCTAATGACGCGTCGCCACGTTGCGCATGTTGTCTACAGTCGTCTAGGTATCTTCGCGCTAACTCAGAGCCGCAAAGAGATGGTACCGCAAGATCCATGCCTGACGCAAATGAAAACAAACGCAACGCTGCGACCCCACAGAAAAGGTCACGCAGTAGCTAAACTCGTTTTTTCGGCATAACCTCGAGGCTGCCTAGTAGCATGTACCTTTGAAGAGCGTGTTCAGTGCCATCGACAACATCGTCGCTGTGGGCACGTCCCGTGAGGAAACGAGGGACCAAAAACAGTAGTCGGGCCACGTCGGACATAACGCCGTCTGACATCGACGTCCACGTCGGCGAAAATCGAATCCCGAGCGCACGCATGCTGCCAGCAAAGCATTAAGGGCCACCAACGTGCAGACAATAATGACCCTACTGGTCCGCGTGTTGTACCGCTGCCTTCTGGGCAAGCTCCACATATAATGGCGTGTCGAATCCACATGATCTTTCCGATGCTCTGAATGCAAGCCCTTATCAGAAGTCGACCACGATCAACAATCTTCAACAACGTATAGTTGCTGTGGATCCTCTCTTGCTGATCCTTTGATACAGTCCACGCTCTTTCGCTTGTCGCGTTCAGGGCGGCTACCTCGTCTGACATCCTCACGCGCGAGTCTACAACCCGGTTAGGCCAGCCCTTGCTAGACTTCCTTCAAGCATTGGATTGTTTGAGCTGTCTGCGTCAGCTTTGGCGCGGCTTTCATCAGGTCCCAAGATTCTTGACCTTCCGGTGCGAGCCCACATTTTCAACGTTCTCCACCGCCTCGCGCCACATTCAGCATCAATGCGGCTTCAAGTGCCCAAGCTTATTGATAGTAGCGATTGGCTTCAAGTAGTCCTGAGTTTGTTTTCGCGCACCGCAAGGCTGACGAGGATGCCACATAACCACATGTCCCGAGTCGGTCTGCCATGAAAGTGGCCTTGCATGCGCATTTCTCAAGCCATACAAAGAATATGCAGTCGATTAGCAAGGAAGTAAATCCCGCGGAGGCGGTTCCATGGCTCGAAGCTCTTGCGACAGATGTCGTCGCGCGTTTCCCATGTGCACACTGAGTCGAAAAAAATATCGCAACATAGCCGCGTAAGAAGTCTTGAAATACTTTTGGTTTTATTTTTGTCGAGCGGCGCTTTTAGGTTTGCGACGTTTTGCTTCTTAACGCTTCTGTGCGGCAAGCGTGTTTTGCGTGCGCAAAATTGTTCCGCGGCAGGCTACTATCGCACCGAGTCTTGCCCGCAACGGCCACTTTTGCTGGAAACCATTGTTTTTAATTTACCCATCTCGCCTTTTTGAAGAAGACTTGAGCACTAGTACGTGCAGGGGCGCGACATCATTAAGGCATCGTGGAGGAAAGGCTTGTCATGTAGGATGGTTAGTTCGCCATCCACATCAGACGAGTCATACAGGAAGGACAGCGATGCCAACGAGTCTAGCGTCCGGTCTGGGCGCATTATGAAGAAAAGAGGCCTTTCACGGCACTACCCACACAAAGCGCAAAGCTTTGATTGCATTTCTGATCTTCTCTGCAGGTCAGAATTTGGGGAGAGCTCGCTTGTGCTGTCCAAGCCGTTATCTCGATTTGCGTCGCTGACGTCTAGCACTAGTTCGTCAGGGCGACCACTCCAGCGCGTTTTCACAACAGCGGCATTGTCCGATGAAAGCAATGCGTCGGAGGATAGTATGTTTGGCAATAACGTAGTGATGGAAGAGGAAGTAGCTCTGTGTGATGCCCTCGAGGCTACCAGCATCCACGATCGCAAAGGACCTCAGTGAGATACTTCTCCGGCGTTGATGAAGAGTTTGCCAGCTGAAATCTGCCGGTGAATGCAAGCGCGCTCATCTGTTTCCAGGAGGAGTTGTAGTATAGCACAGCGTTCCCCAGTACATTAGTTCCTGATTATGCAGCCAGAGCACATCAAACCTGTTGAGGTCTGCCATGCACGGGGACTATTCAACATAATGACGTTGCAAACCGTCAGATCGTGTTTGCGGATTACAATTGAGACGGGGAGGTGAAAGGCTGCCAATAACATGGTGTGGGGGGCAGCAACACTGCTCTCGGTGGTGGCCTGTTATATTTTTTGCGTGGGATGCGAGATATTCCCGCGAGCACTGTAACCCAGGTGACAATGCGCATGCTTGCATCCCCTGTTTGAATTTGCTTAATGTGGGTGAGCTGCGATGCTACGTTTATCGGCTGCCCCATGTTGACAGCGAAGTTGATTCACATGCTTGGTTACAAGCACTTGCCAGTTCGCACACTACAACAGTTGATGCCAAACCCACTGTACGTAAGCAAGCCAATGTAGAGATCGGCACCTGACGTTGGCTGGGCCCCTGCTACCCGGATGAACGGCTTTTAGGTAACCTGCCCCGCACTCGCATACCCTGTTGCAAGAGATTTTACATTGACACCTGCTAGCCTGTGATCACATTTCAAAGTCGTGGCCCAACAGATGCAGGTGCTACAGTGCATGCCCGACGGGCATGTCCTTTGCCCCACCGGCAAACGGCATAGCTGTACGACCCTCTGTGCTTGAATCTCGCTGCAATCTATGGACTTGTGTGTCGTTCCGAGCTCTGTGTAACGGATGTGAGCAGTTTCTGCGCTCTAAAACAGCCCGGCTATGCCCAGTTTCTCTGCAACCCCAGCACCAGGCTCCACCACCAATCCCCGCCTCCATCAACACCCGCCTCCTCCGCAGCCATAGCCACACAAGTCACCGCCAGCTAGCAGTGCGCTGCCCTGGGCTGGGTCATCCGTCGGTCAGCGTGCATTTTGCGGCGGTGGACCGTCAGTCCACAGGGGGAACAGGTGCCTGGTCGGCGGGCGAGGGCACATGGGCGTCCGGCGGGCATGCATGCGTTCGCCACTGTTCACGAGCGGCTCCGGAAGTGGGACTGGATGCGGGCAGAGCACTCCCGCAGCGCGCGCAGCACGGCCATGAGGGGCTCCCCGGCCCCCACCAGCTCCGCCCATTCGTCCTGCACACAAGGGCAATCACTGCACGTACCATACGGTGTCACCTCGATCCGAGGATCGAGACAGGTGTCATCTCGATCGTCGCAGCCCATGGGTGCGTCCCAGAGCATGCCGCGACGGTTGCTGTGTCTGTGGGCACTCGGCCGGGATCCATGCATTGGGGTTTGGCCGCGCCATGAGAGCTACACGAGGTGATCGGCACGGGTGTATGCCTCGTTGGTGCGGGCTGCTGCGGCGGTCCTACTCCCAGTCACTGAACAACCACACATCAGGCACGGAGTGCATGCATGCAGCTAGGCAACGGCCGGCATGCGGAGGGCAACTCGCAGGTCTGCATGCAGGCACAAGCCGGTCGCGACCAATCGCAGCATTGTCGGCTGCAGCGGTCGGTTGACTTACTACTTATGAATCTGGCTGTTTGGGCCAAGCCCGAGCCAAGTGCGCCTTCTGATCGTGGACGTTCAACCACGCAATGGGGGAGCTGTCAACGCAGGGGGTGCAAGTGGCCGAGAGCGGCTGGGCGAGCTGGGCAATGGCAGGATTGCGTTGGATGGGCGTGGGGGGGGGGGAGGGGAGCGCACAACAGCGGTGGCGGAGCGTTGCAGGAAGCTTCGCAACGTGTCCCGATCCGAGTCCGATAGGCTCGCGGCGGCGGCTACGGCAGAGCCCCCTGCGGCCTCAAGCAGCGCAGCTTCGCGCTGCTGCAGGCACAGCAGCGCGACCGAGAAGGCGCGCTCCGCGAGCTGGCAGCACAGGTGCCGCTGTCGCGCGGCGTGGCCGCCGGCGGCCGCCGGCAGCGTGCGGGGACCGGCCGTGGCGTACGGGGCCGCGCGACTGCCGTTGTCTGCGCGGGCGAGCGGCCGAAACTGGCCGTAAAGAGCTGATATGAGGTCCAGAACTAGGGCGATGTCGAAGTAGTCTCCTCTGCATGCATGCAGCGCGTGTACAGGGCCCAAACATGCCAGTTCACAGACAGCGAAACATCCCTCGCCGGTGAGTTGCATGAAGCGTGACATCGGGGCAAGGCCTTGATGATGGGGTGGGGGGCTGCTGCACCGGTGGAATGTCTCGGCTGACAAGCAGCAGCGTGGAATGGGAGGATCCGACGGGCGGGGGCTGGGGGGGGGGAGGTCGCACTGAGGGGACTGCAGTTGCGCTGCCGCTGAGCTCTGCCCTGGTGGCCACAGCCGCAGCGTGTGCTTCGAGTCGCTGCCCGCGCCACTAAGCGCGACGCACAGCAGCTCCGCCGCTTGCAGGACAAGCCGCCACGGCAGCACCGTCGGCGCAGCCGCGGGAGCACCGAGGTGGGGGGTCTTCAGCACGAGCGCTCCGCCGCGCAGCGGCGGAGGCGGGGTGTTGAGCGGCCGCTGGGACAGGGGCGAGGGCGGGGGCAGCGTGAGCGGCGGGTCCGACATCAGAGTTCGGCCACTGGCGGGGGGCGCGCCAGCGCCGGCTGCGGACGCAGAGGTGCCGCGCTCCACGGCCGCGCGACGGCACAGCGTGGCGAGCGTGTCAAGGACATCGTCCCGGCGCTTCAACAGCGCGCCGCGCAGCGGCGCGTCCAGCGTGGCGTTGTGGGGGTAGACCAGCGCCAGCAGGGCTGCCAGGTGCTCTGCTTGCGCGACGTCTCCCACATGCGCACCTGCACGCCATGCATACTGCGCTCCTCTGGGGACCCTCGGGGGTGACTCGGGGGGGATTTATGCACCGTATGCATGCGTGTGCCGGTGTGCGCACCCGGGCCCTGCGAGGCCTTCATGACGTCGCCGGCGCGCTCCCCGAGGCAGCCCTCCTCCGGCGCCGCCAGTAGCCGTGCGAGCTCATGCATCGCAGGGCGGTTGCCGGCGAGCTGGAGCGCGACGGCGAGCAGCGCGCGGAGGGCCGCAGCGCGCAGAACGGACAGTGCAGCGTGCAGCTCCGCCGCCGCCGCGGTCGTTGGCGGGGGCGGGCGCAGGTGCAGCACGCCGCTGCGGGCTGTCGCGGTGAAGACGCCGCGCGAGAGGAGCTCTCGGCAGCGGGCTGCGCGGTGGTTGGCGTGCATCGGTGTCGCAAACGTCTGCAGCCACAGGGTGCACCCTGAGAGGTGCGTGCTGCCTGACGCAGGCCCACCGATTCCGCTCGCTCACACGCCCACGTCACCGGGAACAGCCGCGGAACAGGAGCGCTGAAACTGCGGTGCACAGAAGCAAGCCAAACAAACACGAGCTTTTGCATCCAACCAATCTGATAATTCAGCATGTGGCACACGCCGTAGGATGCAGACCGGCGATGCGAGTTGACTCTGTGGTTCATGGATCGATGCATGGCCGTGCTGTCGCAGCCGGGCACACAACCCTGGCAATGGTCACACCAGCCTGCTGCAGCGCTGGCGGCAAGCGGGGCTTGCTGTATCCCCGGACGGCACGCATGCACAATATCATGCATGCCGTGCGCTACATGCGTGCACATCCAAAGGGCAGTCTACTGCCGTGCTGGCAGACATTTCACCGAGATTTCACCTCTACGTTGCACCCTTCCCAGGGGCCCGCAGCACTCAGTCGATGTAGGACAGGGCCCCCGCGAGAGCGCCAGTTTGTGTCAAAAGTTACGTGCCTGGCTGTGTGTGTGTGACATGCATGCCGAGCGGAGGCGGGGTCAGCACATAGTCGGCGCACGCAGGCGAGCACCTGGATGAAGAGGAAGTGCGCCTCGGTGAGGCGCAGGCTCTGCCGCACGACGGCCGGTGAGTTGTGCAGGCGCAGCGGCGTGCCCGCGCCGAGGCTCTCGAGCACCGCGCCGAGCACGCCCTCCGCGCTGAGGGCGCTGCCGACGCCCCCGGCGCCGCCGCCGGCCTCCGTGGCCAGCACGGCTGACAGCGTGTGCAGCGCGATGGTGTGCTGCCCGGCCTGCGTGACCGTCAGCGCGGCCGCGGCCGCGGTGCCGGCGTCGGCCGCCGCCGCCGCCGCGGCGAGCGTGCTGTCGAGCTGCCTGCGCATGCAGCGCGCCAGCGCGAGGCCGAGGCCCTCCGTCTGCAGCCGCCGCAGCACGTCACAGCGTGCGGGGGTGCTCCTCGAACAGATGTGCACGTGCGGCATTCCAGCGGACCGGGCGAGGTCAAGGATTTCAGCGCATGCATGGATGCGCAAGGCATCACGAGGCGGGCGCGGGAATGTGCATGTGATGTGCGCAGCACTTCTGCAGGGCCCTGTTGACCAGATACACCACACGCATGCCCAGACACGCATCATACAGGCGCACACCATCAAGCGTTCCCATGAGGAGCAGCAAACCTTGGGCAATGACGGCCACCACATGAACGGATGTACAAGACAGGCACTATGCCCGCCCCCATCAACACAACACGTTCAGAGAGACAAACTCCCCACCACCTCCATGCCATCCCTACTGGCACACAGGACGGGACCAATCACTTGCGCCGGGGCTGGGTGCGATCGCGACTCAAACGCAACACAAAACCTGGCGCATGACACTGTAGGCGTGCTGTGTGCTGTGGGAGGCGCGGTGCGCACCTGGAGGGCCTCCGCGTTGGCCAGCTGCACCTCCGCGGATGCGGAGCGCGCTCCGGCGGCGGCGGTATCGGGCGCCGACGGGAGGGGGCTGCGGAGGCGGAACGGCGACAGCGGGGCCGTCGGCGGCTCTTCCGACTGGGCCGGGCGGCACGAGGAGAGGTGGCTTAGGAGGCACGCATGCACCGCGGCGAGCAGGTCTGCCCGGTCGTCCTGCAGCCATCGTCCACCAGTCACGGCACAGCCCAGTGTCTGGTCTGGTTCACGGTCCTGCTCTGGGGCGGCCCCCCGATTCGTCCCGGAAACTCGAATGTGCTGGCACACAACGCAGGCTTGCTCAGCATACAACACTGGGGGGGGGTGCAGCGCACAAGCAGGTGGGAATTGTCGTGGAGGGCGCGGGCGGCCTTGAGCAGCAGCACTGTCGCCTCGCGCGCCACCCGCGGCGGCACCTCTCCGGAGACCCGCAGCGTGGCCTCCCCTGCTGCAGAGTCTCTGCGGCGCTCGGCGAGCGTCAGGATGAGGCTCTGTGCGCCTGCAACAGCTGACCACCTCATGCAAACGCGCCATGCCTCACGTCTGAACCTGTTCTTGTGCAGTAGTAACAGAGCAACGCGGGGCTCCCGCATCGGGTATGCCCATGCCTGTATGCATGAGCCTCATGCGGTTTGCGCCAGTCACGTCAACTCCGCTGGATGGAGTGCACCCTGCGGTGTCGAACACTCGATGGTACTTGTTGGGACACACCCCTGAACCAGAGTACCGAAAACCCCTGATTTGTTGGATGTGTGGCGGCCGTTAATGAAGCACTGGTGCTGTAACATTGAACGCCGTGCTGTGAGCCACATGCACAGGGGCTGGCTGGGTGCCCTTGGCGGGTGCGCCGATGCATGCTCGGCAGCCGCCGCGTGAGCAGTGGATGAGGACGTGGCAAGGCGAGGGTCACCGACGCCAGCCCCCCTCCGTGTGACGAAGGGGGTGTACGCATGCATGTACGTTGCCCCACCGCTCACCACCGGGTGGGAGGAAACAGAGTGCGTGCAGGGAGTCGGCGTACATTGCAGGAGGTGGAGGAGCGTAGTGGTGGGCACGCCCTGGCGGAGGCCAATGGGGGCGGCGTGCGGCGCGTGACGGCAGAGCGCCTCGATGCGGGCGAGCGTCGAGAGGAGGAGCTCGTGGAGGAGCGGCAGCAGCGCGGCGCCTCCCGTCGCCGCCGCGGACGCCGTCGCGGCGGCGCACATGTCCCACCTGTGCAAGAACGCCAGCTGCACAGCATGCACGGCCGTGGTTAGGTCTCCGGTGGCACCCCGGGCAGCGCGCGGTGATCAGATTTGCCGCCCTCCTCGCGCAGCCAGCGATTCAAACATTCTATCACAGCGTCCACTTGCCGGGGAGAACCCTCCCCGGCATCTGATCGCTGAGAAACAACACACTGGCGGGGGACCACGCAGGGCTTGCGCCGAAGGAGGGCTGCCGGATCAATCGCTGCAACTGCAGTGGGGGGGGTGGCCGGGGCGGCACCTGGACGACGGACGCCCAGGCCTGCGAGAGGAAGGTGCAGCCGCCGAGGGTGAGCTGGCTCTCGTTCCAGCGCGCCGACTGGTTGAGCGCGGCCACGAGCGTGCGGTCTTTGCCGGTGGTGTCCTCCTCCTGCCGGGCATCCCCACGCCGCGTGTACGCCTGCACCCCACACGCGCAGTGGCGGCCTGCCCCTGTACATTCATGGCGTGCATGCATGCGGAGCCCTCTGTTCGTGCAGCGCTGCGGCCATGCGTACGCTCCGCGGCCGTGCTGCGCCGGCGTGGCTGACAGATGCGCCCTGGCCTGCTTGTGTTGCGCTGCCGGATCTATTCCCGTTGCCACTGTGACGCAGCAGTCCTGGTGCAGAAGGCAGGCTTACGTCCGGGACGAGAAGAAGGGGGGGGGGGAGGGCAGGGGGGCGTACGTCCTTCAGGGAGCGCAGCCTCGCCTGAACAGCCTCGGCCTCGTACAGCCAGACGCTGTGGACCGAGTCGTAGTAGAGCAGGCCGCCCGCCTCCAGCGGCATCGTGGAGTCGAGCGCCGCCGCGAGGCCGAGCGCCTGCACGTCTTCTGACGCCACCTGTAGCCACACCTGCCCCTCACAACGCCGCCCGGGCACGCGGCCGGCGCAGCGCCATGCACGGAGTGGCCCTTCCGTGGACTCGCCGCGCGCATGGTCCTGGTCAGGCTGTCCGCCGCCGGCACAGCAGGCACTGCGTAGCACCGGGCCATCGTACCGCATCGCATGCATGCGGCCCATATCTGTTCCACAGCACACAAGCCACGCAACATCGCTGGGGCGCGTGCAGCATCGGGCGCGCGTGTCTGGACATCCACTCGCTGCCTCCGCGCCCCCCGGACAGTGTTGAATCTAGCAGACCTCACAAACCGATAAATCTCAGCTTCGGGACCATGATTCAGGCCTGTGCCCCAGCAAATGATCGTGAATACTGAGTACGTGAACACTGCCCCCGGCCACCGTCCGGCAGACGTGCTCCTGCCGCGGGTCACGGCACGTCCCAGGGGCGGGGGTCACAAATGCAGTGTAGCACACAGCGCAGCACACAGCGCACCTGCTCGACTGCCCACGCGGTGCTCAGGTCGCGCGCGGTGAGCGCATGCACGTCGTTGAGGGCGGTGAGGAGCGTGGAGCGGAGCTGCGCCGCGGCGGGGACGCCCGCGCGGGTCCGCGCGGCGACGCCGGCGGCGGCCGCAGAAGCCTCCAGAAGGCTCCGCAGGACCTCGCGGGTGCCCTCGCGCTCCACCAGCTCGCTGTGGGTGGGGTCGTGCGCCAGCAGCTGCATGGCGGCGACGCCGAGGATCCACGCCTTGCAGTACAGCACCCTCGCGGCGTCTCCCGCGTACTGCACCCATGCCCAAACGCATGACACACATGCATAGCACACGCACCACGTCTGCTGACATGTGCTGCTGTGTGCCATGCCGGTCGTCTGCCTGTGGCCGGTTGGTGCGGTGTGCCCGTGAAGCAGGCGCAGGTAGTCACACGCGCCCACGCATGCATCTTGACAGGGCCGTGTGACGGGTTTCCTCCGGGCGTCGGGCTTCCCCAAATGCATGCCTCGTGCGTCATACACATCAGACAGGCACCGGGGCTCTGTCTGCTACCATCTGAGCGTGATGGCGAGGGTATGGCTGTGGCAGACGGGCGACACCGGCAGTAAGGAAGCTCTCGGCTGACGAGAGAGGGTGTCCGGGGGATGCCGTGGGGCGATCAGGAGGACCCGTCGTGGAACAAGGACAGGGCAGCCGCGGAGGGGAGCGGGGGGGGTGCGCACGTTGAGGACTTCGATCGCCCAGAGCGGCGACTGCAGCGCTGCGGCGAGGGTGCCAGTGGTGGTGAGGTGGCGCAGCAGGGCGTCGCCGTCGGCACGCGCCGCCGCAAACGTATGCACGACCTGCCACGCGGCCTTGAACGCAGGTGCGCACGAGTGCGCGAGATACGCCGACGACAAGATGACTTCCAGGGCGCTCATGCAGGACGGCGCATGCGGCAGCGGGCCGGCCGTGAGGTGGTCGGACGACTGCACGTGACACGCTGCGCTTCACAGCGGCGACAGCAGCGCTGGCCAGGGTCGAGCGCACATCACATTGACGGAACCATGCTGTCAGGTCGACTGTGGGGGGCTCGCGGCGCGGGTCTCGGGGACCACTGATGCGCCCGACACTGTCGATCAACACCGACACCCCGACCCATCCTACCCCCGCGGCATCCCCCCTAACCCCTAACCCCTAACCCCAAACGAGTGCGGGAGCCCCGCTGCAGCAGAGCTCAGCATGATTCTACACACAGCTGCATCTCATAAGCGGCATGCATTGCGCCCGATGCTGCGCAGTCGGCGGGGTCAGCACGCGTCGCACGGCGTTGGCAACGGCGGCGCACGGAGTCACGGCGTCACGGGTGCTGGTGCGAGGATCGCACCCCTGACACATGGTACCCCAGCAGCAGCTGCGTGAAGTTTGGGAACGGCATGTCTGCACAGTCGAGCATCAGCTGCAAGATGAGGCCGCGGATCTCCATGCGCTCCTCGACGTCGTCCCCGGCCGTGCCGTCCCGCGGGCCCCCCACATCCGCCCCCTCCTCCCACTCGTCCTCCACATCCGGATCCAGCGGCACCAACACTCGGCAGCCGAGGCAGCCGGCGAAGCTGTGCACAAGCGCCGCCGCCTCGTCGCCAAACTTGAGGAGCGTCGCGGTCACCGACACGTCGCGCGCTGCGAGGGTGCCGCCCACACGCACCGCCGCCGCCTGGAGCCATGGGCTGTAGTCGTAGCGGACAAACTGCATGAGCTGCAGCGCGACGGTGGGGGCGGCGAGCAGCGCGGAATCGAGCGTTTCGACGAGCACATGCATGCTCTTCTGCAGCTGCACCCACTTGCCGTCCAGGTCAAACACGTTGAGCATCAGCTCAAAGAGCGCGGCCACGGCGGCCTCGGCGGCGCGGCCGCAGGGGTTGTCCGCGCGCAGCGCCGTCAGCCGCTCGACGGCCGTCGTCTCGAGCGTCGGCGATGCATGGAGCACATGCGTGAAGAGCTCCCGGAGCAGCGGCGAGCTCGGGGAGAGGAGGTGCGCGAGCGCGGTCGACCCGGTGTGCGCGGCGGAGGGGTCGCTGAAGATGTGGCTGGAGGGGTCTCCAGCCGCGGCCGCGTAGCAGCGGATCGACAGCGTGAGGTGGCGAATGCATGCGGCCGCGAGGTGGCACTGGTTCGCCTCGGCCGCGTAGCGGCGCTTGCCGATGGGTGCTAGCAGCTGGGTCAGGATGAACTCCTGCGACCACACAGCACATTCACTCCAGCTACCCTGTAGATCCTGTCACTTGTGGGATGTGATCTGTGCCGCGGCAGCAGCGTTCAGGAGGACCACAGATGCAACAACTGGTGTGGAATGGCGGGGGTGCGCCATGAGGGGCAGCCGGGCGGGGCGCACCATGTGAGGCATGAGGGTCTCCACTTCGGCGGCGACGAGCTGCGGGCCGCCGGTGGCGACGATGCGGTTCATGAGGCGCACGTATGCGGTCATCTCTTCGAGCGTCCCCCCGCCGGCGGGGGCGCCGCTGTGGCGCGCGAGCTGCGCGGCGAGGTTGGACGCGGTGCGATTGCGGTCGACGAGCGCCGTCGCAGCGAGGCGGCGCAGCAGCGCGCGCGCGTCGGTCGGTGCCGCGACGTGCGCCGCCAGCGCGCCGTCCACCGCCGCCTTGAGCCGCGGCGGCACCGCGAGGCTCATCACCTGCAGGACACATGCATGGATGGTCCATTCGGCGCATTGGGTGACAAGGCTGTCGCGCCGTGTGGTGCCGCTGCGCCGGTACACGGCATGGAACACGGCATGTGCGGCACACGAGGCGGTAATCCACCGCAGCCGCGTGCAGAGGGTCCGCGCATACAACTGAACGATGCGGGGGACCAAGTGCAAAATGAGAAACGGTCGACGTGCGACATGAGACAAGCCCCAGTGCACCCAGCGCCACAGCGCACGGGTTTGGGCCTGACGTGTGCGAAGCAGGCTGCTGTCCAGCTGATGCATGCGGATGATGCATGCGTGCAGCGCTGATCTGCCTCCAGATGTGGAGTTTGCTGGTGGATATGACTGCACTGCTTCCCTCGGCAACGTCGCTTGGTACGTGTATTCCCGAGCCATTATGCTCCACATCCACGCTCGTATTCGCGACAGTGACGACAGCCAGATCCCCTCAAACGCCATGGGGACGGTACGCATCGTGTGCACATGCATGCGCTTTCTTGGCGAGGCTCCCCTTACGGGAACGTCGCCTTGGTGCCACTGCATCAGCGTTCACGGACGTCGCACACACAGCAGGTGCAAGAGGAACTCCCAGCAGTGCGTTCCAGGGGTTTGCCCCAACCCAAAAAGACAGTGACCCCTGGCTGCAGTCGGGGGCGGCACCTGGACGAGAAGCTCCTCGGGCGACGTCGGGATGCCCGCCGCTGCTGGAGTGCCCGCCACGCCGGCAAGGCACTCGTCATAGGCGGCACGTAGCGTGTCACGCGTGCTGCGCACCTGCCCCTCTCCCGCAGCGCGGCTCTGCACGACGACCACACGCATGAGGTCCATGAATGAGACCGCGATTGCGACAGCCTCCTCGATGTCGTCTGCCTCCTCACGTGTCGCCACGGGCGGCTCCGCCGTGACGTCGTCCGCGACCGTGCGGAAGATCTCGTGGAGGAACATCAGCCGCCGGTATGCTGCGTGCCACGTCAGCTGCCGGTACCCCTCAAACGTGCGGTTGTCCCGCAGCTGCAGTGCCGTCTGCTGCGCGCTCCACGGGTCCTTTGCGTACGCACGCATGAGGTCGAGGTACGCCGCGCGCGCCGCGACCGTCTCCAGTCCCACGCCGAAGCCGTGCACCGCCTCGTCCTCGTCGGCGGTGTTCGCGAGCTCTGGCGTGCGCCCGGCGAAGCGCACGAGCGCAACGAAAGCTTCGAGCGCCGCCGGCGGAAGGTCCGGCGCCAGCCGGTCGCCTCCCGCCGCGACCGCGGCGCCGCCGCCGACCTCGGCGAGCAGCACCGCCACGGCACGCATGAGCGTGGCCGGGGTGTCGCGGCGTGCTGCGGCTGCCTCGAGGCCCGACGCCGGGGGAAACGGCGCGAGCATGAGGGCGGAGGAGGCGCTCGCGAAGCCGGTGGGGCTCGTGGGGGTGGCTGTGGTGGCGCCGGAGACCCATGCGTTTGCAGAGCGCACCGCGTCGGACGCCTGCTGGAACTCGATGACGAAGGTGTCAGCATAGCGGAGGGCGAGGCTGAGGAACGTGGCGGAGATGCGCTCGCGGACGCCGGGCCATGTGTCACGCATGCATGGCGTTTCGGCAAACCGTGCCTGCACAATGCGGCGCTGTGTGCTGACCGTGCAGCCACGCTCGATCACACAGACCTCCGGTCTCCCTTCATTGCACAGCATTACACAGCCAGCCCAAAGGAGAGTTACCCATCGCAAGTTCAGGAGCTCATCGCCGCGTGCATGGGATGTGCGAAGCAACGCATGTGCGGATGAGAGGGAGCAGGGAGCTGGTGGGGGGCGGTGCGCACCAGGTGCTGCAGAGCGCCAGCGTCGATTGCCGCGGCGACGAGAGCGGAGGCACCCTTGCCCTCGTCGAAACCGTCGGCGCTGTCATGCAGTGCCGCCATCGCGACGCCGTATGCGAGCCGCGCAACGGCGGCAAAGCCGGTGCCGCAGTCCTTCAGCGCGGACACTGCCGCCGCGAGCTCCTTGGACTGCGCGAGCGCCTTGAACCCCGCGTCGTCAGCGGGCCGCTGCTCAGTGGACCACGGTGCGGCGGTGATGACGCAAAACGCGCACAGTGGGTACAGCCCGGTGAGGAGGCTGCTGGAGGTCGAGGTCGAGGCAGCGGAGGCGTTGGCGTTGGTGAGGAGGGTGAGGAGCTCCTGCGCTTCTGCGGCCGTCGCACGGGGCCCGATGCCGGCGGCGGCGAGCAGGAATGTGGCCTGGGCGGCGAGCGCGTGCTCTGCCGCTGGGAAGTGGGTGAACGGGATCGCGCCGCTGCGCTCATCTTCAAGTGTGGTGATGGCGGCGGTCGGGTTCTGAAAGGCGGTGTCCTGCATGGAAGCAGCGTGTGGCCGAGCATCGTGGTTCAATACCGGGGGGGCATCGCTGCGGGAACCGACGATGCCGTGCTCAGATCGCAGCAGACCGACGGGGCGTACACAGCACAGCCGCCTTGCCAGAGACACGAGCATGGGCTGAACATCAGACGGTGCGTGTGTGTACATCAGTGATGATCCAAGGAAGCTCTAAGACCATAAATTGTTTTGAATTTTCGGGGTTAATGGTCATCAGTATGCCCCAACAAACGGGTAACAGCGTTTGAAACTGGCGTACATTCACACTGGTACGCATAGCTGTGGCGGCTGACAAACAGCGAAACGACGCCGGTGCTTGCGCATGGTCGGTGCAACGGTGAGCCGCTATTGCCCAACTGCCGTAGCCAGCTGGTCCGTGCTAGGAAGGGTTCAGCACCGGGTACTGGTGAAGGCACATTCTGCATGGACCGGGGCTCGTGTGTGAAACGATTCCATGCCATACGAGGCAGGCACGCCCAGCCGGAAAACGATCCAGCCGGGGCTCTGCAAAGTGGGCTCATGTGGAACATGAATCAGGTATGCGGGACTGCCTCACCTTGACGATGGCACAGAGCCGTGTGAGGGGCATGGGCTTTGCTGCTGATGCAGAACTGCCTACCGAGGGCTGGGTCAGGAAGTCCAGTGCTTGCTCTACAAGGTCTTTACTCACTGCTTCGCTAGTGCTCATATATCCCAAGTGTATGTGGAGCATGCGTATAAGCGCCTGAAGCAGGCTGCTCCGCTCATCAAAGTAAATGTGGGCAGCATGCTCCACAGTCACTGGTCGCCCCTCTGAGTGTGCTCGCAGCAGCAGTTCGACGCAGAGCTCCTCGTCAAGATTCAAAGCATCACTGAGCGTTCTTACATTGGCTTTGTCGCCGTCGCTGAGATTCTGGTCAGCAAAGGGGGCAGAATTTGTTTCAAGCTTAGACCTTGTGTCCTGACTCCTCTCCTGCAACATGCGAGCAGTCAAGGTAGAGATACTACGTACTTTATACACCTTGGAAAGTAATTCCCCGCTTGGTCGGGTTGCTGCATGCTCGTGGCAGAGCTCACACGAACTGCCGCACCTTGAAAACAAGGAGATTCCCGAGGTAAGGGAGGCATTCGTGAAGACAGTCCTGCACTTGTGAGGCAGATCCATCCTCCAGGGCCTGGAGAAGGGACGAGAACGGCCTCGACAGAAATGTCATATTGCCGAGACTGGCGCAGCACTGTAATTAAGCGCCAACAAACGCCTCAACGTCTACGCTTGACTGCAACACACGTGGTAAACCTTCAGACGGTCTACTTCAGCATCATGCAAGGAACCACATTGGGCCATGTTTCGAATGCAAGAGGCTGTTGCGAACGCGATGTCACGACATTGCCAGCCCCAGCTAAATTCGAATGCTAACTAACACTGATATTTAGCACATATGATACATTTCTGATGTTTGGTCGCAGGTGACACAGCATGCTGTCCCCCAGGGTGTGGACGGAAGCGTTTTAACCGGCAGCTGCGCGAGGTGGCACACTCCACCATCGCCACAATGTTGACATCTCTGCCGGTGCTTCGTTGAGCGATCACGCGCAGCAGGTTTGCGGCAAGGTCTGATTTTCGATATAAGACATCAAAACGTCGAGAGTATCACAGCAAATGCACCTGTTGCGTCTCGGTCAACGCAGCTCCAGCTTGCACATGCGGTGAACTTCGGCCATCCGAACGATTGCAGGGCGTCGTCGTGGTCTCAGCAATGCGCTGCCAAGCCAGGATTATTGCTCCTATTGCGTCTGTAGTCAGATCGCATCCAGCAGCTTTGAACCCATTCAGTGCCGTAAACAGTGTCTGCCAGCACCAGGCGTCTGTGCCAGCGGCCCAGCGAGTCACATGTTACGCTAGCGGACCAGAATCATCGTATGATGATCGTGATCGCCAAGAGAAGTTTGAAACAAAGCGTCTCATGGACGATGCGGAAGCGCGGATGCAAGATATCATTGCCAGGGTGCGTGCTCGAAGCAATTCAATGCGGTCAAGACGCATGAACAACGCTGAAGAGTGACTTAGGTCTCCTTCTGTGGATTATGCAGTTATGTCTCACGGTCTGGGGTGTGCACGGTCACTGTACGCAACAAACGGACGGATGAAACGTGGCCAGCAACTACCGCATGCAGATAGATGGAGGCACTTCTGCTGATACATCGAACCAAGGTGGTGCTGACACAGCATCGTTGCGCGAGTCAATCGGCGCTACGCTGGACCAGCTTACACAGGGTCTAGTCGAGCGTGACACCGAAGCGCGCTTGATGTTGCTTGCGGCGCTGTCTGGAGAGCACGTCCTGTTTCTTGGGCCACCTGGGACTGCCAAGTCGGAGCTTTCGCGCCGGCTTCACACTTGTCTGCATGGTAGCGGGTATTTTGAAAGACTGCTTACACGCTTCTCTGTGCCAGAAGAGCTATTTGGTCCTCTATCGATGCGAGCACTAGAACGTGACATGTATTTACGATCAACCGAGGGGTACCTGCCTCAGGTGCGACCGACCAGCTCCTGTACTGTTGCCAAGCCTAAAGCAGCCCAGCAATGCAGTTTGACTGAAATGCCTCAAAAGCTGCAGGCAGAAGTTGCCTTCATTGACGAGGTTTTCAAGGCAAATAGTGCAATTCTAAACACATTGTTGACCATCCTCAACGAGCGCCTGTTTGACAACGGGACAGACCGGTTGCCAGTGCCACTACTATGCCTCGTCGCAGCCTCCAACGAGCTACCCGAGTCGGAAGAACTCGATGCGTTGTACGACAGATTCCTGCTACGGGCGAGAGTGCAACAGGTGTGACCCAAGCCTCCAGTGTGACGCAAGTGCCACTCGCTGTAGCCCAAACACCACGCTGGTGCCATCGCAATGCAGAGAAGCATGTCACCTTAGGCCACTGGCGTGACTGTATGAACTGAGACATCCAGGCTGTGATGCCCTGGTTGAGTCCGAGATATTCTCATGCGCTGGAAGTGCACTGTCGCGGCACCTGTCTTCTGAGCAGCACGGTACGAATGGCAGGATGATGAGCTATCGCAAAATAAACCATCTTTCGGGAATGAGGGACACCGTTGATTCTAAATCGATCCACTCTGACTGCCAAGTAGCCAGGAAACAATTTATAGAATAGTGTGGCCGAACCGCGGGAGATGCCTAGAACAGGCTGCTGTACACCCAAGATGATGCTGCTCTGTAGCTGTGTGGGTTGTCACCAGACAGGGTTTGGTGAAGGAAACCCCGGAAGAGGAAATTCCGAGGAAATTGGTGAGTGCAAACTGCTAGAAACACGTCCCAGCACACACGCGCTTCACACGCACGTGACATGACCACTGTATGCTGTTCCCGCTGCTGTTCTGGTGAGCCTTCTGGATTCATCCTGTGTAACCGGCGCCTTCTCGATCAGCAGCACGCTTAACTGGCTGCCTTCAAGCACCGCATTCATGGACGGCGGGATGATGAGCGATCGCAAAATTAACCATCTTTCGGGAATGAGGTCACCTATGATTCCAAATCGATCCACTCTGACCGCACCATCAGACAGCCTCTGGGTCTGCCCTATCCCAGACAATCATCCACACCAGATCCACTCGCCTGCCTGCTTGTGCGTCATGCGATCTATCTTGGCTGTTCTCTCCGTGCCAGTCTTCTTGCCACGAGTAATGAAGTAGCACATCTTCGCCACGTCCCGCCCCAGCTCGCCGTACAATAGCATCAGTGTCAACCTATTTGGGAGATTTGACAGCGGCCGTAACTTATTCGGTGTAGTTCTGCCACTTTTTTCGAGGCGGTGCGAATTCAGTCGTCCCCACGGATCTCCAGACAACTGGACACGTGCGTGTGCAACTGCAACGCAGTCAGATACACCTGGAGCCGTGCGCACCGCTGCAGGTATCCGCCGGGGCGCTGACCGAGCTGCTGACGAGCGCAGGCACGCCGACCAACGACCGCGCGGAGGCCGCACCCGCCGGAACCGCGGCGCCGCTGTCCGTTGCGCGCGCCCGCGTCGTGCGCGCCGACGCGCTCGCGGCCGTCACGGTCCCGCAGACCGTCGTGGACGTCCTCGTGGACCTGCGCACGTTCATGCAGGACACTCTCGAGCCGCCGTCGTACGTCAGCGACCGTCGGCTCGTCAAGGCGGTCGCCGTCATGCAGGTGCGCCGGCCTGCCCTTCCACCGTGGCCCCACGCCCCGGCCCTGCCTCGCCTCGCACTTCACCGTGACCCAGCCGCATGCGTCTGCTGTGCCTCTCCACGCGCTGTACTGCGTGCCCTCGCCACAACAAGCCGCTGCCTGGCAGTAACTGCTCACGCTCCATCGCGGCCTGCCGCGGTCTTGCCGCCGCAGTGGAACCCTCGCCATGCAGTCGCTGACAGGGACCCGCGCCACCGCTGTGCATGCTGTGCATACCCAGCGCCGGGCACCCTGAACCAGGCAGATCCAGATTCCGGGTCGACCGAGGAAGCTCACGTGGATCTAACAAATTCCGGGGCCAGTTTGGACGGCTGGGCAGTGATTCCGGCGTCCGCTGTGAGCGGCCGCCGCATCATCTCGGTCGCCCCTGCCGCTGCACCTCGCCAAACGGAATGCTGTGCTCAGTGCGTGCTGTGAGGCTGCATGCGTTGACCATGGCGTGTTGTGGGCGCCCCCGCGCGAGGCACGTGCCGCTGTGCAGGTTGCGGCTTACACCAACGGCCGCACGGCGGTGACGCTGCAGGACACGCTGCTGCTGCGGCACATGCTGTGGTCGCGGCCGGAGGATGAGGAGCGCATCTCCGACTGGCTCATCCAGCGCCTCTCGGCACAGGGCGGCAGCGAGAAGCAGATCGGCTTTTTGTTGTCCTCCCTCTTTGGCCGCACCTGCCACTCCATGCAGGCACGCCCCAGCCCCTACCTCTCCCCCGTCACCTGTGGTACTTGTGAACATGATGATGTGAACGGATGGCATTGCTGCCTCGACAGGGTGGCTTCAGTCGAGACACACACAAGCGACCCGTGCGGGATCTCTCCGCGATGCAGGACTGCAAAGGCCATGATGCAGTGGTCTCGCTGTACGAACTGCTTGACAGTTGTGGAGACCCGCACGTGCAGCAGTATCCTTTAAAGCAGACCTCCTTAACCCGGCGGCTGTGATTTTGTGGGGACAATTATCAGGTCTCAGCTCCATGGATTAGCTGCTGAGGGTAACACTGGTGTGCAGGATGAGGCAAAGCTAGACGTAATCCAGGAGGAGCTCCGGGGGCTGCGCGCGGTGCTCATAGACACGCTCACGTCGGAGGCGGCGGGGGCACCTCCGAGCGGCGAGGACTTTGCGGGATCGCTGCGGAGCCTGTGGCTGGCGGATGATGATGCGGCCGCGGTCAGCGAGGCGCTCGCGCCGAAGATGCGCAAGGCGAAGGAGAGCCTGACGGCGACGCTGTTCGAGACGGTGACGCTCGAGCTCGCAGTGGAACGGCGTGCAGAGGCGTTTGTGCTCGCGTCAGTGATGCCGCGCTACTGGGCGGACTTCATCCGCAGCACGAGCGTCGAGGACGCCCGCTCCATGGGCGGCACTCGGCCGGCGCCGTGACCTTGCGAACACCTCAAGCTAGCGCTACCCCGGCTGGGTTTCCGCGCGCATTTCTGCGCCGCATGCTTTCCGTGCCCATGTCCGCGTTTCTCAATCGGTTCGCCGTCTGCCCGGATGCAAAGCCGCGGGGTAGACTGCCTGCCGTCCGTACACGAGACTGTGTACGCGGCACGAGCAATGCTCCAGCTGTGCGTGCACACCATGCCTGATCCGGCGCCAACACAGCAGCCATACAGGATACTGCTGTGTTTGGCTGCAGCATCTGACGGCATGCGCAGAACGTGGTTCCTGCACGGGCAGAGCAGTCGGCCTCCGCACCAGCTGTTTGTCCCAACGAGGAGTTGTCCAAACCAGCACAATCCCGCCCGTACACTGCTGGTGTGTGGTGAGCGTGGAGGGACGGCGGCAGCCTTGCGGAACGGCACGGATGGATGTGTCCCTGCCACAGGCGGCGCATGAAGTTCTTGATTCTGATGCGGTGGTTTGCTTGGCGCACGTCCGCAGTGAGATGAGGCGGTTCCGATTCATTTGATGGTCGTACCCAGGTGGCCACAGGGGTGTGGTGGTTGTGATGTGGGTGCAGAGATGGGAAGGTTGCACCTGTCGGGCCGCGCTGAGAAGCGCGGTCGCCTTGTGCTCTGGCAACCGCTGTGTGCACTTTGTTGCATGCGGGAACATGGGGAGCTTGTAACTGCTGTGTTTTGCTTTGCAAGCCGCAGGCTCACGAGGTTCTGATGGACATGTGGATTGTGTGCAGACGACTGTAGGCACGGCCACTCTTGAAACCTCGTGTAGTTGTCGTTGCAGGGCAGGCACACGTGATCTACCAAAACCGTGGGTTTTCATGCGCGATTTGGTTATTTATTTATTCGTGATATCACGAATACACGCCCCCGTGATCGACCCTTTTTGTGATTAGTGATCTCCATGATGTTGTCTGTTTGAAGCAGCGAGCTGTGCTTCAGGTCATGACTTTCACCACTTGAGCTTCTTACATGTCATTTAAATCACTGTTCGGACCGAGGACAACACGCGACAATGCATTGCGTTACGTTTGGTGTTGTCAAATGTTTATGCATGCGCACCATACCCCCTCGGCTTGTGGTCCCGGTTATCCGGAGATGTCAAGGTCCTTGCAGGATACGGCGAGTGAGTGTCACATTTACATTTTACTATATGGCGCATGAAAACCGAGTATAGCCTTGCCCAAAGCACCTAGGCATTCCCTATGGCAGCCCCAAAGACGTGTCAACGCTACCGGTGGACATGGCCATGGTACATATCGGGCCAAGCAATATCCCCTTGCCGCACCTGCCTGGGTGTTGAATGAGAAGGGCAACGCTAACAACGGCTTCAGTTTTGCAACGCTGACATCCTCTGTGCCACGGACGGTGCAACTGAATGCCTTGAGTACATCTTTCTGCTGAGAGGGCAGGTTTTCCCAGATGTCCTGCTCCAAATAGGGAACGGTGCGGTATGGCCCACAACTAACACTGCCCTGTTTGGCGGTTTCAGTTCAGGCCCGTTTGACGACCCGTCTCTTGGACCAATGAAACCGAATGTGCTGATATTGTGCAATACACCACGATGAAGTCCGAAGTCTTCTCGCAGCTCCAGCACTTACTGATAGTGAACATGTAGGTAGCCAGTGACACCGCTAGGCACGACTTAGCGTGATAGTATGAAATGCATAAGTGAGTTGGTTGCAACATCTGCACGAGGCTCCACAGGTAAGAGTGCCCGTGGACCAGGTTTACATGCCATCCCAGCATAATAAATGCACCAAACTACACACCAAAAAGTCTGGCATAGCTCTTGAGACATGACCGCCCGGAGAATCCTCCAACCTTGTGGCGTCCAGCCTAGTGCACAGCCTCATCCTTGTAAAGGCATCAGGCTTATTCCATTCCTAAGAGACCACTGCAATCCCAGCACAAAACAGTAGATTGCCAAGTGGACCTCAAACAGCAAAAACAAACAAACGGCCATGGCATCAGCCAGTCCAGCAGTAGACATCAGCACTACTGTCTCATCCATACAAACACATACAAACATAAAGACACTTTATCACCCAACGGTGCTCTTGCTCTGCGGCCAACTATCTGATCCTGCGTTCTGCTTCTGACTACATCCTACTCGTTCCGGCACATGGCTTGGGCTCAGGCGCTCCGCAAACCCTCTGTAAACAGCGCCATGATGCATACTGAGGAAATATCGTCGCTGAAACCATACGTTCCACTGCTCGTGGGGCCGCCACGTGCAACTGCCTCCGCGATCCTGTCAAACAAGCATCTCCACAACCAACGCAACAACTGATGCACCATGCAGAGCTCCTCTCCCCTGTGCAGCAGACTTGGTACATCTGCGCCATGCCAGCCCAGCAAGCTGGTACCCTGCAACCTCCTGGAACCTCTTGAGCGTCGCAGGCCCCCCCCCCCTCGCTCCCACACAAGTCCACTCATGTTCCAAGCACACCACATCCAGCCGCCCGTACACCGCGCCGGCGGTGGCAAAGCATCTCTGCTAACAGGACTACCCATGGGCTGCACCCCTGTTCACAAGACCGAGGCTGCTGAATGGGTGGCGCTGCCAGCCTGCCTCACGCCATGCTGTGGCTGCGCAGCGCAGGCCAGCGGCGGCCCCCAGCCTGAACACGGGACGTCGCTCCGCTGTGACTGAGTGAATGAGACCCTGCTCCGCTGGCCCTCGCCGGACAACCTTCTTGCCCTCGCCACACCAGCATCCGCCACCACTGCGCCCCCGCTGCTCCCAGACGCATGTGTCTCAGTTCGTGCCACACTCGCACGCACGCTCCGGCGCACATTCCTGCGGCTGCGTCTCACATCCGCACTGCCGGCATATTCCTCTGAGTCTCTTCCATGGGGCCGCACTCAGGTAGCAGCCCGCCGTGTGTTTGCCTCCCAGCGCATCACAGCACAGCTCTCGTCTCCATACGATGGCTGCGCTGCCACCGCAGCCGTCATCCACCCTGTGCATACACCGGCCCACACCTCCCTGAAACCCTGCGACCGCACATAGCATCTCTGTCGATGCAGGCCAGTCACAGAGGCCCCGCACAGAGCCTCCCTGTCGCTCCGTTCCCTTGCCCTGGTGTGCCGTTGCATAACAACACTTGGCCACTTGCCCCTTCCGCCCCGACACCCGGCCAGGCATGCTGCAACTGCAGCGATGTGGCCCCACCCAACATGCCTCGTTCCCACCGGCTTTATGACCCACCCGTTTTCCCCGACCCAAACATGGCCGCTCACGGAGCCTGCAGGCAAGCAGCACACCTCTGATTCCGTCCTGAGCGGCCATCGTAGGCCACGCCGGCCCACGTGCCCCCGCACGCACGCATGGGCGTTCCCACGCCCAACGAGCTTCGTCACCAGGTGCTAGCACCACAATCACCTCCCGCTCCCGACGCGCGACGACGACTTCACAGCTGGAACTTTGCAGCGCGGCAATTCCCTCGCACCCGTTCACAACTCGCCTGCTCCTGAACGTCACTCACAGCGTGCAAACTACCGCATCCCACAACACCCTGTCTAACCGCGCCTGTCCGTAATGGCATCTTCCACGATCGCCAAAAACCTCATTTCCAGCCGGTCACTGTGGCGGCCGGCTCGTCGTGCGCGTCGCAGCATCGCGCTCGCACGTCCTCCCCTCCACAGCAGCCTCACCTACCATCGCGGCGAGACACAAGTCAAGTGGGCATGCCGGCGCCGTACCGGCCACGGCACCGAGTGCCGCAGCGGTGCGCGCCACGTTATTTCCGCGGCTCTTCAATCAGTCACTGCCTCGTGTGATGTGGCCCACTGACTCCTGCTGGAACCCAGAACCCCCCCTATTCCTCTGTTCCCACCCTTGCATCATTCCCACCAAATTGTACTCTTTTCCTCCGTACCGCTGTGCCCACCCCGCTTGCACCTGGGCCTCACCGAGGTGAGCTTACACGAGGCTTGGGGCCTCGCTCGCGCCGGAGGCGCCGAGGCAGCCGTACTCCTTGAAGTGTCCTGCTGCGCGCTGTGCGCTGAGCCATCGCCGCATCTCCGCCGCAGGGGCTGTCACGAGGTGCATGTCCGCTGCCACGGTGAGCGGCACGCCGGCGGCCGGCGCCACGACCACGGCGGTGTGCTTCTTGACGGGCGTCAGTGCGCGCAGCGGGCGGACGGGCGACGCGGCTCCGGCGGCGCCGGGGTCGCGCCGCGTCATCTCGCGGATCGTCGCGCTCGCAGTCGCCTCTGAGATTGCAAACGTGAGCGGGGAGCAGTGCACCGGTGTGTCGTCGACATCACTTGTGGCCACACCGGCGGGCGGCGGCGACGGGCCCCCACCTGCCTCGAGCACTGCCAGCACATGCATGGCGCGGTCGGCGGCCTGGGAGTCTGGCGGCACGTGCACGGAGCCCTGTACCGGCGAACACCAGCCGTCCATGACCCGCCTGAGACTAGGCCCACGAACACGCGGTATGCAAACGGCAGACCGGGCAGGCAAACAAAGTTGCCATGTGGCACACGCAGGCTTCACAAAGTAGAGTCACCAGAGCTCGTGCAGGAATGTGGCGCTACATTGACGACCGGTCACCCATGACAGGGGAAACGGGTATGGAGCGGGTGCAGAAGAACGGCACGCAGGGGTGCGGCTGTACACATGCTGGGACAGCGGCAATGCGGCCAGGGACGCACCGCAGCCGACGCCGGAGCCGCAGCCTGGTCGCAGGCATTCCACATGTCCAGAGACGGCACCACGCCGTCGCCACCGCTGGGGCCGGTGTCCTGGCAGCCGTCCTCCGCGGCGGCGGCGACCCCGGTCACCACAACAAACGGCGGCTCCTCCGAGGCTGAGCCGCGCAGCCCGGACGGGGGCACCTGCTCTGCGAGCTCGGTGAGCCAGGCCAGAAGTACGCACGGCACGAGCCGTGGCGGGAGGAGGGCGACGTGCAGCGTGCGCAGCGGCGGCCCGGCCACGGCGTCGGCCGGGTGCTTGGAGTAGCAGGAGATGGCGCTGGCGCGGTGCGCGGAGCGGGCGATGCGGACGGCCCGCGGCAGGTTGGACGCCTCGACGGCGGCGTCGAGGAGCTGCATGATGACCGACGAGTCTGCGGGGGGGGACGGGCTGTACAGCAGCGCATGGATGGACTGCTCTGGGAGGGTGATGCCGGCGGCGATGAGCGCGGCTGCGGACGGTGAGTCCGGGGCCAGGCGCCTGCATGACGGCAGATCACTGGGCCCCTCACTGGCACCGGTGTGTGCGCTCACGGTGCGATGGTAGATGCTTACCAGCGTTGGCGATCAAGTCAAATGCAATCGTTTTGATGGAAGAGTCCTGAGCAATTGGAGCTAGGTCGAGAACATGTGCCCGGAAGAACGTGCCGATCGTCCAAAACACGGGATGGTCGCCCTGCTTGACGATGCAGACGTCGCAGGCCACCAGCTGGCAAGAATGGCAGAGTGCGACAATCGTTCAGGCGGCGGAGACATGTGCAGGCAGCAGGGCATGTGACGGCACGAACCAGACGTGGTTATAGGTAGACAAGATGAGGAGCAAAGTGGTGCAAGTCGAGCGGGGGGGGGGGGGGAGGGCGCACATGTGGGCACATGTGGGAATGCACCCTGACATCACACCTCCCACAATCGGTGTGTTGGGAACGGCCGCAGCAGCCTCAACAGACCCTGGAGATTTCCCCGGGACAGTGCAGGTTTGTTGCTGCTGCATGGACAGGGCGTGAGCGGCGGGCAGCGTACCTTGAGGACATGGCACCGAGGAGCTCGATTGCGGCCTCCTGCTGCGAGGGGGTGCGCATGTCGCGCAGCAGGCTCTGTAGCAGGACGTTGCTGCTGCCGCACCACCCGGCCTGCGGCTCCGCGCCTGCGCACAAACGATCGTTCCACACGGCTCAATCCTGTAGCGTCTAGGATCGCTCGCCTGCGCGCCTCCAGTATGCCGCTCTCCTGAGTCCACGGCTCCATAATCTGCTCTAGTTAAGAGCAGAGTTGCAGTGCACCCCGGTGCAAGGCGGGAGACTGCTCACCGCCGTACTGACCGCGTGACACAACTGGCGCTTGAAACGAACTGGCAGTGACCATCGTGGACTCATGTTCAGGATGGCGCGCTCGTGTGCAGGTTGGCACGCTGTGCAGGGTGGCACGCTCATGTGGCTCAGACGCCACAAGTACATGCTCTGACCGAGCGCGGCGCCACATCCACAAACAGACGACCAGAAACGCAGTGCTCGCGGAGGTCAGCGGGAACGGGAGGCGCACTCGCAGACGCAAAAACGGCGCGGCAGAGGTCCGCCACGAGGGACACCCGGGAGAGGTCCTCCGGCTGTGCCCAGTTGACAATCAGCTGCTGGACGGCCTTAGTCAGCGGCTCGACCTCTCCGTCGGCGCCACCGCCGTCAACTACCCCAAGTTCGCCGCCGCCGTGGCCGGCTTCCTGCCGCGGGGGCATGGCGACGAGCGCTGCCCAGAAGAGCGCCGCCGCCTCAAGCGTGTGGTCGACTGCGCACAGCAGCGTCACGGCGGCCTCGACGGTCACGGGGGTCCACGGCGCGCACACAGCGGGCACCGACGGCGGGATCGGGAACGGCGGGTGGCCGCCAAAGTCCCGGACCGGGGCTGGCTGCGAGCTGTACAGCAGGCACGCCGCTGAGAGGAGCAGGACAGCGGACTCCGCGGCCGGCAGGTCCGTTGTGACGGAGGGCTCGGCCAGAGTCGCCACCAGCCTGCACATGATGCCCGACTCCTCTCTTAACGCCAGCGTGGCTCGCCTATGCACTCACGGGAAGCGTGTCTTGTGCAGTGTAGCGTATACGGCAGCTGCGATCGAGACACGCTTGAGACCACCGCAACGAGGCACGGTCCAACAGAAGCGGTGCATCGCAGCCAGAAATTCGGGGCGCACTCCCCGAGGCCGTTGCCGTGGCAGCAGGTGGAGAGCGCGAGGCGCATGAAGCTGCTGGGGAGGCGCAGGCCGTTTGTCTGCGCAAGGGACGCCGCGAGAATGACTAAAGGCGGTGAGCCCACGACGTTGCCGAGCACGAGTGCGGCCTCGAGCACATCCTCCAGGGCGCCGTCGGCCGCCGCGACTGGCGCCGCCGTCTCGAGCACCTGTACCACTGCGGCTCCTCTGATCCAGCAGCGGGTCCCATGCCACGGCGCGCTGGGCACAGGTGCATGCATTGCATACATGCCTCACAACCACAGCAACGGCAGGGGCAAAGCATGGGATGTTGTGATCCCTGGGTATTCTGAGGTGATGGGCCAATGCGTGACCAGGCCACCGGGACTGCCTCCCCTGGGCTTCAGCATTGCAGCTGCCGGGTTAACAGCATGCAAGTTGAGCGAGCGCACAAGGCTGCAGAGGCTGCAAGCCGCAGCACTGCTTGTAAAACAAGGTTGTGCACACACAGACGTGTGGAGCAGCGCGTGCAAGGCGGCAGACAAAGCCGCAGCTGGGACGCAGGGAGGCGGCATGCGATGTGGGTATATGCTCAAGACGGGGTTGAGGCGCAAGTAGTGGCGTGGGCATGTGCAATTCTGGTGATGGTTGTTAATGCAGGCCGTTGCAGGGAAAGCAGCGGGGCCGGTCGCGTGCCTCATGCGCGGTCTTGATGAGGAGCCCTTGCTCGTGAGAGTCATGCGGCAGGGACGCGGAGGTCCTGGCCATGTTGCACATGAGCGTCACAGCAGCCGCGGGCGCCGCAGCGCCGCTCCGCGCGCCTGATGCGAGCGTCGCTGCGGCGTCGGCCCACTGGCCGCACGCGACCAACGCGTCGACGGCGACGGCGACGAGGCTCGCCGACGGCGGCGGCCGCAGCGGCGCCTGCGGCAGCGTCTGGAAGAACCCGACCGCCGCCGTTGCATCGCCGTGCCTCAGGAGGTCATGCATGAGCAGCGCGGCGGCGTCGCCGGCCGGCGCTAGTGGCTGCATCGAACCCTGAGCGAGCATCTGGAAGAACTCGTGTGCCTCCTGCCGGCGCCCCTGCACCACCAGACCAGTCCCGAATTGCCACTCACCGCCAGAACTTCCACAACACCGCACGCAGCACACACTCCAGGCCCCCCCTGACTATCGCCGTGCTTGGGGTCCCTACTCTTCGCCCCATACCTCCCCATGAGACCTCGGCATGTGATCGCATCATCATATCCACAAAATCAGTAGCCCAGGGCTGGCGGTGACGACAGTGTGCAGAACCGCATGATCAGTTGATGCTCGGAAACACAGAATGTGGACACCGACTGCAGTGAAGGGTGAGCAGCGGCAGGGGGGCGCACCAGCCGCAGTAGGGCATCCAGGCGGGCGGTGGCACAGGCCGCGGTCGGCCGCAGTGCGCCGCGCTGCAGGCCTTGCCACATCGTGAGCGCCCACTCCGGCTGCCCGGCCGCGGTGGCAGCGGCCATCAGCGCCGCAACCGACGCCGCCGTCTCCTTGATGCCATTCGCCAGCATGCGCTTGTACAGCGCCTGCGCCTCTACGGCGCGCCCGGCGGTGGCCAGCGCGCGCAGCACGGTGTTGAACGACACAGTGTCCGGGCTCAGAGCGCCGGGGTGCCTGCACGGGCCTCCCGCGGTGATGGCCCAGCCACAGTCATTGGATGCACGCGTGAGCCACCGGCCGTGCGCGACCAACCCACCATCATTGCGCTGCTGCCGGCCCGGCAATGCAGTTCCACTGTGGGGCTAGCAGCTGCGGCCGGGGTACACTCAAACAGAACCTGACCCCCGATGGCTGCGCTGGGCATACTGGAGTCCATGCTACCGGCGATGGTGACGCCGGCCATATAGACGTCCGTGCGCATCGGGGCCGCGGGGAATCACACCCTGGGCAATCACACCCTGTTTGACATCCCGTCATAGGAACGGAAGGAACGGTATGGATACAGAACACAGACAAATGCAGGGCCCCACTGGTGGCAGGCTATAGGATCATGGGCACAGGAGTGGACCGCTAATAATCGCTCCGTGAAAGAGAAGAGAAGAGGTCTGGCGGCTTGCACTCGTTGACTCCAGCATAAACACCCAGGGAATCCAGCCCCTGTGACTCCAGCTCGGGATGTGGTGCAGGTACCGGGGAGTGTTCCATGCTGCAAAGCGAATGCAGCCACTGCCCGTGCAACAGCGCTGGTTGCATCTCCGCGGGGGTTGAAGTTCCCTTGCTACCGCAGCAGATGAGAGTTTCTGGTACCGATTTTGAGGCGTCACCGCGACAAAGCGGCCATGAGACATGAATCACCGCCACAGACAAGGGGAGGGGAGACGCACTGGGCCATGCAGTCGATGAGGGCGAGGGCGCGCTGCCACTGCGGGGGGCTCGCGCGGGAGTATGACGCGAGCAGCGCGTTGCAGCAGACGCGGTTTGGGCCCTCGCGGCAGCACGGCAGCCGGGTCGCCGCCGGCAGCGTCAGGTGGCCGTGGTACGGCCGCATGCTGTTGGAGCTTCCGCGGCGGCCGAGGCCAGCCTACAGCGGTGCAACGAGTCGGAGGATGATCGGGTGATGCGACACTGGCAAGTACTACGGATGAATCTCGTGGATGCACTCATGGACGCACTTTCATGACCTACTTCTGTATCTCATGGACGGCCCAGGCAGTGTGAAGTGACAAGACACCTGCTGTTGCAGTTGCGATCGTTGCCACGGCAAGGCCGCAGCGGGACAGGCAGGTGCCCCATCGGGCAGGTCAGCTTGAGAGCAGTGTAGACCATGGCCAAACTCGCTGTGTCTTCCACCCAATGGTGCCCAAACATGGCGAGGCAGGCACAGCTCATGTCTCAGCCGCACAGAATATTCATACACTCTCCCGGCTCACAGCACACTGTAGGGCAACTGACTCCTCCGGCACAGCACATGGAGGGCTTGGGAACTAACGACATCGTCCAACGAACAACACATGCAGCGACGATCACAGGCAACTTCAGGAGAGCAGTCTGTGAGAGTACACCCACACACGCTTTCAGAGAAACCACAGTAACCCACAGGAAGGTCCTGTGCACGTCCGGCGGCGTCGCATGATTGGCCCCGGCCGGACAGCAATGTGGACGCAGGCACAACGGCCTATGTGGCGCAGCAGCATACCGGGATGTGGGTCGCCTGAGGCTCGAAGATATGAGAGTGAGCGAGGTGGTCTGTCAGGCTGTCCACATTCGCAGACCTCCCGCGTGTGCCCTGAAAGCGCGGGGGCCCACAAGCTTCTGCCGGCTCCGAGTGCGCAAACCGCCCTGAGTCTACATGCATGCAACCACGCCAATCAGCATGCATGGTAGCGGCGCAATCGCGAGATCATGTTTTTCGGCACGCAGCCTGCTCGACCCCATCAGTATAACGGTGACGGCGGGGTCGCACCGATGCGAGAAAGGGGGGAGGCATCAGAGGGCGACTCCGGCCACGGCGCGTCGTCGGAGCCGCCAGGGCCACCGGAGAGGCGCAGGCAGAGAGTCTGCACAAGAGCGCGCTCGGTGGCGTCGAGGGAGGCGGCGAGGTCGAGCGCAGGCTGCGTGCGCATGTCCCGGAAGGCCGGCATGCGCGAGCAGAGCGCGAGGAGCACGAGCTCCGCGACCTGCCACAGCCCTGCGCGGTCCATCGCGTTGATCAGCGAGCAGCACGTCACGGCGTCTGCCTGGATGCCGCAGTCGCACATGTGCATGAAGAGCTGCACAACCAGTCACTGAGTCAGTCGGTGAGGACGGCAGAGCCGTTGCTACGTGCGCTGCTGCGTACGGCAGCAGCAGCCGTCGCAGACGCTGTCTTGACGGAAACAACCAATCAACACTGTAAGTGCCAACGTCGAGGGTTTGACGGCAGCCGATGCTCAAAGAATCGGCCCCGTCCCCACGGATTGTGTGGTTCCAAGGCAGATGTTGGTCTACGTGTAGAATCACATGCATGCATGGCCAGAACCACAGACGCAGAACGACGCGGGCATCGGGAATCTGGACAAGGCACCATAATCGTGAACCAGCCGGGAGCAGGGTCACCCCGCCGCACGCATGGGGACATGGGTCAGGTATCCATGATGAGGCACTGCAACGTGGGGTTTTGCACGCTCCACGGTTGTGGCTCCGCCGCAGGGCAGGTGAGGCGATCACGGCAGAAGCTGGCAGGGCTGTATTTCTATACTCCATTGTTGTGCCTCCGCCGCAGGGTTGCAAACCAGGGCAGGGGCGGACACACCCGTGCGGCCGTGGCCCAGTGGCGGCTCTTGGAGAGCGCGGAGATGACAGAGCTGTACGTGATCGTGTCCCGGTGCAGCCCCCAGTGCACCATGCCATCGAAGAGCGCCTTGGCCTTGACCCAGTCCCCGCCTGCAAACCGCCCGCCGGCCGTTTGCACGCTGTGCATGCTGTGGGGCGCATCTGCCATACAAGTCACAGCAGACGGATAGGCTCTGCCCGCGAAAAACGTTGTGCGCGTTGCACAGGCCACAGCTTGTGAGCAGGCTATGACCGCATCGGCGCAGTGCACCGTTGCTCGGTCGAGAATGTGCTGTGCGTGCTGTGCGCCAGTGTGTACCCAGCCACGCTGCAGCTCGAGCGGCGCGCTGTCGGCTCGCCGCCATGCATGGTAGGCACACCAGCCCCGCCACACTGGGTCCAGGCGACCATAGCAGTCATCGATGCCTCGCCTGAAGCGGCGGAGCAGGCAGTCTAGCTGTGCCGCTGTGGCTGTTCAGGGAGGCTTTGCACGAGAGGCCTTGTACAGGAAGCCCTGACAATGTTGCGGGCTGGTCCAGACACTCGGCAGAGTTCAGGCAGGGCCACGCAGGATGTGAATGCATGCAGGCAGGCAGCCGAGAGGCTGGCCAGCCCGCGCTGTGCCATCGTGTGCAGACCATCGCAAGCGGCCACGGCAGCGTGCGGCACGGCAGCGAGGTCAGCATGGCGGCGCACCTTTGTCGCACGCGGTGATTGCGGCGTTCGTGATGGTCGTGTCGGGGTGCAGGCCAATCGAGGGGAGCGTGTCGTAGATCGCGAGGGCTTTGCGCCACTCGCCGTCCTTCGTGAACTTGCCCATGAGCTTCGTCAGGCCCGGCAGCCGCGGCGAGAACGAACCCGCGGTGCCTGTGAGCACGTCGGCCACAGCCTCGGCCGAGCTCTCGCACCGGGTCAGCTGGGCTGTGAGGCTGCACCAGCGCGCCAAGTCAGCATTGAGCGCGACAGTGGGGGTTTGCATGAGGGGGGAAGCATGCCCATCATACTCATGTTCCCAATGTTCGCACGGCGCCAGTGCAGACCCCTGGGATCAGCGGTGCAGGCAAGGGGACCGTGCACACGCTCATGCCAAGTAAGTGTCACATTTACATTTACATGCGCCACCCTGGTCACTTGACCTGGTAGGCAACGCAAAGGCTCGACAACCATAACCAGGGCTGTGGTATGACCGTGCTGCCCCAGGCCGAACTGATGCGATGGCATCTGGACTCAGCCTGGCGTGGCTGTGGCTGTGGACGTTTCGCCCCCACTGTTTCTCAAGTCATGCATACGAACTTGAATAGCCGCAAGGGATGCCTCGGACGCGCGACATGGGCAGTGGAATGTCAAGGGGCGCCGATGTTCGCGGGACGGAGGAAAGCAACATATAGTGGGCCGCTGCTATGCGATTGCAAACATCAAGATATCACTGCAACGGCTTCCGCGCAGCCCCACGCTAGATCGAAGTCAAAAGGGAGCTGACTTGAATGTATGTGGCCTCGAAACGGTTCGTAACACGGGATGTGACGGAAGGACGACTCAAACCAGACGCGCAATGTATCCATGTGCATTCAACAGTGGATTGACATCGAAGGCATCCGCGCCATATCCAGACTAGAAAGCTCCGCAGGCGCAATCATGTTCAATCAGTTCAAAGCAAAACGTAGCATCGCGATTGGTATTCGGACCCTTGTACAGTCGAACAAACCCTTGGCGAAGTGATACTGTGGAGATACACACCACGCACAAATCTATACAGCGCCAAGTGGACAAGCATGTCGCCTGGGCTGCTGCGCGAACCACAACGCACCTACGCATGTCGGTCGCCCCTTTGCCATAGAACTTGCCGTCACCTTTCCTGCTTCGATCTGGCTGCCAGGCATGTGTCCTGGCATGGATACTGCCGTGCATTGAAGTTGGGGCGGTGCTGCTTGTCTCGCTGATGCAGTACGGGAACGCATTGGGTGGACCACCGTCAACGCCATCCCAGCTCGTTCCAGAGTACAGCCGCGGAAGCAGCGGTTGTGATGAATGCAAAGGCTCATGATCCTTCGTGCCAGCTTTTGACCCACTGCCTTTGTCATGGCTGTAAGGTGGTGGTGGAGGTAGTTGCTGCGAGCCTGGTGCTGGGGAAATGGAGACACATGCACTGTAGAAATCAGTGCCTGCGGGGTACATGTTAGGTGTCCGTGCTGCAGAGCCCGTGCCTCCAGAATCAACTGCCGGCAGGAGATGGCTTAGCAGGGGAGACAGCTTGCCTTCCTCTACAACACTTGCATGCATACCGACGCCTGGAACGAAATGGCTACGCTATATAGGCGTGGCCTCAGATGTAGGCGTCAAAGTTTGCTGTCGGTATGGCCAGTCTGCATTCAGTATGAGGCTGCCCTGTACATCACACTGGGGCTGGTTGCAATGGTATCAGGTGACATTGCGCAGGGGGAGGAACTGCGTATTCGAGTTCACAAAGATGTAGTGACAAGGTGTGAGTTGAGTCACAACGGTGCAAGGCGGTAGCTGCTGGTTTCCATAAAGAAATTGCCCACACTGGAAGCGATGATGGGAAAATGTACAGCAGCATGATATGCTGCAAGCCTAGGTTCTAGGACTACACATCCCGGCCTTTGGCATGCATCGCAGCTTGCAGAGGAAATCTCTTCTTTAACCCAGGAGGGAATCCGAATGCCATGAGAACGCAGGCTGTGGTATTTGCACAACCGATCCTCACGGAGGAGAACATCGAACAGCACTCTTCGAAACACAAACGAATGCTGATCTTTCCGAGTAGTTCAAAATCGGACGCCTATGCCTTCGTAGCTACTGCCCTTCTGAGCATACACTGGTTGGGCTGGTAGGTCGTCGAGGAGCAAAGCATCATCAGCACAAACGCCAGGCGAGAGTCGAGAGCTGTTGTGTTACATGTGGACAGATTGTAACAGACACTGGCCCTTAGGTTGAGGAGGTCGTACCTGGAAAGGGTTTGTTTACACAATGCTGGCTCAGTACGACTCCATCTTTGCGCGCACAAGCCTATGCGGTCTCTTGTTCTTGCCAGCGCACATTCACCTGTTGATGCCGCGCTGAAATAATAAAGTGCACAAGACTCGCTGGGCTGCCTTGTATGCACCGAAAGCACAGGCGATAGGGCCGTCGATTCACTTTCAGCGTCCTATGCTCTATGAGGTAGTTGAGGCGTACGCGTTGAAAACTGCTACATTGCCAGTCGGTCCAGTCCTCAGGCATATGAAGATCGAGGCGGGTCAGCTCTTGCACGCTCTTGCTCCAGCAAAATCGACGTGAACACATTCGATAGGCGGATAAGCCTGACAGGCCCAACGCGGTCAGGACGGCGAGCATCTCCACGACGTAGCCCAGAAAAGCGCCGATCATCGGTTATGGTGTACCCCAATCTTCCAGGAAACTCATCACAGCAATTAGAATACATCTCAGGGCATAACTTACATTAACCAATGAGCTATGCACTGCATCCTTGCACTTCAGTCCGTATGAAAAGCAGTGGCGACGGTGTGCCTCAGCTCTGCGCACCCACGCCATGGCATGCATAGTCACAGCTAGGTGACACATCATCGTGACCAGCCCAACGCGGTTCCATACAAGACTATGTTCGATTGAATCCAACAAACCTGATTAGCAGATGGACACCTCACCGCACGCAGGTGCGCTACTCGGAAGGCATTGGGACACCTACGTTCACATATGCCACATGTGTGTAAAGAGCCCTAGATTGGATATAGGTATGATGGTTTTCAGCAGGCCCATGTAATCCTGGCCTGAGGATTGGTGTTCGTGGCGTACTACTTCTGATTCTCAGCTGGGACTCCTGCGCAATGGTGCAGTGCAGGCGTGAACAATTGACACCGCATGGGCTCACGGCACGTGGCCGCAATCCACTGAACGTTGTAGCATTTTCCACGCCAAGCTCATGCACAGCGCCTTGTTCAATCCCGATAACGCTTCCACCTAGCAGCACTGCCAGCGAATCGAGTAGTCCTCAAGGGCTTCGGCTCGCCAGCCAGGAGTATCGGACATGCAGTCAGGCACCAGCATTTAGCTTCGACGAATTCCAATTCCGATACCATTCGTAGCATTGGAATTGATCGTGTCTCCGGCTATCATTGCGCCAAAGATGCGTGTCGATGCAGTCGCCTAAAGTGCTAAGTACTCGTCCTGAATTCTGTGCTCTCTCGGTTAGTCCTCTTCTCACCCAAGTCGTCGTTGTTTGATGTTGCATCTAGCTTCCAGTAATCTGACAGTATCGAAACAGGTGGACGGCTCGATTCAAGAACGATCTTGACTCTCCGCACAAGCTATCAGTGACTTGTTCCACTGTGTATGACTTGTGCAGCGGGAGTATCCACCTCAACCTGCAGCCAAAACAGATTGAAGTGTACACATAAAAGTTATGGTACCGTGATGTTGGGGTGATTGTTGGACATTTGGTTGTCTGCAGTCTGGTCTGGCCAGGCTCATGCCCCATTTGACCAGGCCATTGCCAGCTTTGCAGCGTTCGAGTGCTTGCCTCCGTGGCGCGCATGTGGGCTAGTGGACACTCGAATGTGCGTGTAGTATGCCACCCCAAGCTTTAGTCTCCATGTAATCATGTTGAACGGTTGCGTGCGTCCTGTGCTGAACTAGCCACGTCACTCAGTCGATATGGGTGCCAACCCGGACAACCAAATCCAGGAACACCATTAATCAAGCACGCTATAGAAGCTATGTGAGACTGCTGCAATGGCCGTCATGGCAAGTCATCAGTGAGCAGAGTCGCAGTCAAATCCAAGTCGTGTGTGCGGGAACCAAGCCCCTTCTCAACACAACGTCCCCGCCGGTATCAACGGGTAGGCAGATGCAGTTTCGAAACTCAGCAGTCCCCAAAGCGTTTTTACCACCTCCATATCCTGAGACTAGGTCCAGACCACGATGGACAGGCGCATGCACATGCCACATTCATCCTGGATGACTGCTTTAGGCAATGTTTAGTTTAAGAGACCTTGTAACGCCCACATGTCTGAAGCTATGGGCTCCTTTTCAAGGCTGCATCTGCAAACACCTGTTTGTGCCTGCACGAGCTGCGAGGTAGCTGTCACTGCATGCCGACGCCAATGTTACATGCTAGTGACAATGTTGCATGCCAGTGTCAATGGGAGTACAAAGCAAGGCTCGAGGACAGGATCTGTGTGCCAACACTGGCTACCCACCAGCTATCCCTGCGTGCAATTGTGAATGCCAATGTGAACACACAATTCATCCAGTGATGAACACCCGCTGCAACAAGACTCCATGCAGATCTCCGTTTTACGATCTCCGCTTTACGCATGGTTGCAAAGCACACACAGCCGGTACAGCTGGGCGGGGTGGCAGTGGGTCTGCTATGCATGACCAAGAGCGTCTCACATTTCCGTGCAGCACATGAGCAGCAGTGCTCCACTCCACCCGATGCGGTCGTTCATCGGGGCCCGCCTATGAGCTGGCTCCCTGGGGAATCAGGTGTGCCGGCTTGGGTAGGACTGCTGCTTGAAGCTGTGATGAGTGACAGCTGTCAGTGAGCAGGGATGGAATCACATTTGTCCGGCAAACCATGAAACTTAACCACATGAGCATGACTGTCAGGTACGCCGCGATTCCCACGTTGTGGTAGCTGAGATAAACCTGCTCTCGTACTCCTGGAACATCCAGACCAGGCACCTGTTGTGTGTGCAGAGGCATGATGTGGCGGGACCAGTCAGCCCGACATGCCACGCAAGAGTGCATGGCCTGTGCGTACACCAGCATTCAAACTGAGTAGACCTCCGAAGGCCAACAACTGGGAACTTTTGGGGGAAAAAATCAGGTATAATCCCGCTGATAAGGTTCGCTGATAAGATTTACACTGGTGTGTACAGACCCATAGCGCATGAGGGTTGGGTTGTTTCCACCGTGTTGGAACGTGACTCCTGTTTTCGAACCGATCGGCCTATTCAAAGTCACAGCAGTTCGACATACCTCGCTTGTGCATTATGGTGCTCGGTTTGGTCACCGACTGTGTCTGAACTGTGTTTGCATTACACAGACAGGACATCCTGAGCCTCTGAGTGCACTGGCGCTTGTCACCTGGTAGCCAAACAATCGATGCCAGGGTCAGAATCCGGAACAGGCTTGGAGCACTGCCCGCAGCCATGGTTTCACTCAACAGGGTTGGCCAATTGGGTCCGACACTGAGCGTACAGTCGGACGCGGCATCGTCGCACAATGCAGCAGGCCACTGGCAATATGCATGCCAACCCGTTGCAGATGTGCTATGCTTGCGCACCGTACAGCCACCAGACAAGCATAGAACGCCACCAGGCACCGGAAGCATCACACGGCTTCTCATCATCACGGTTAAAGCAAGAGGATATGTCGAACCGAACTGCTGAGAGTGCGCACCAGTAGCGTATCATATTGAACTGAGTGTACAGGGATTCTCTCTTGTGAATTCTTGCTCCGTACAGACAGCAAAACAGGTTGGGTCGTTCACAACCCCAGTCATCAAACTCAGTCTCAGCAGCATCACGTTGATCTTACAGACGCAGCAAGTGTGGGCCATGACCTACCAACCAGCCATATGGATTATCAACACGCCTCATCATGTAGCACGCCATCTCCCTGGTCGGACTCTTCCAGGTATTAACCTACCAGCAGGAGAATGAATCTGGCCACAGCCACAGGGGGGTGCATTCCAAGTACAGCAGCACGATGGCATGGATGAACCACCACAATCGTGCTCGCACTCCTCCCCAGTCTCAGCATACCACACTCTCTGCGCATCTCTACACCTAATTCTGGCCTAGTCTCGGCGGCGGTGGGCCAGCGTGCACATAGATAGCAGCAGCATGCACCTGTGGTCACCACAACCCAGCAGGCGCAGGGCTGGTCCACCGCCCTCTGACCCAACCTACGCCTAAGAAACACCGTTTCCTCTAAACATGTTCGAAAGAGGCTCGCAGCCGCCCCTGGGCGCTTCGGCGCGGCTGCAGGCTGAACGGCCAAACACAGCGCCTGCCCCTCAGAGGCATACATCCCCACGGTTTGCCGCTCTCCCCGCCGTGGGCCATGCGCGCCATTAAAAACTTGCTAGCTCCCCCACAACACGCATATGATGCATGCCTGGCACTGCCTGGCCGCCCGCTCCCACCGATCCCCTTTATGTTACAGGCGTGAGGGTAGACTCAACGCGATGCACACTCAGCCGACAACATGGCTGTGTGTAGCATCTCAGCATGCGGCCAGGCGTAAGCAGCGGCAGTGCCGCACCCCATCTAGACCGGGATGTCATGTTGAAGCAGGTCCGAAGCGGCCATGGCACCCAACTGGTAGCACACTAGCAGACGTGGGCGTCTCACAGTGCGCTGGAACCGGCCCTTGGCCGTGGTGACTCCTCCGTGCATCCATGCACCTGACGCATTGTCAATGGCCAGGTCGAGCCACCGCCGGCACTTCCGGTCCTTCGCCCGGACTGTGGATGGTCCTTATCTCGCCGTGTCGAGTTTGACGCCTGGACACTGTGTCCTCACAGGGCGCGAGGCGCGAGGGCTGCACGGACTATGGGCGCTGGATCAAGCGGAGGATAGACGCGATGTCATCGCCGTCGGTGTTGCTGCTCATCCTTGGGAGGTGCAGAGACGGGGCGCCGTGTTGCAGGAGCCATCGCTGCGCTATGGACGCGTCGATCGTCACGACTGCTGCGGGCACGCCGCGGCTTGCCGCAGCCGCCGCTGAGCTTGAGGATGCATTCGGGGAGTCGCAGATCCCGGCGGGCATCGATGACGACCGGTGCTGCAACCGCTGCGGCCACGCATCGCATGCATCACCTGGCTCGGTGCGCACAGACTCGCCCTCGGACACCTGCGACGGTGGCTTTGGCGAGCTCAGCCAGCGCAGGTTCTCGGCGATCGCAGCGGCAGCGCCCGCCTCTGTCGCGGGCGGCACCGCTGCAGTGGGGGGCGCCGCGTCCGCCTCCGGCGCCGCGTCCGGGGCGCCTGCCTGTGACACTGTGATCCTGCTATGCGCCGCCCGCGCCTCCTCCTCCACCCAGGCTTGCACGATGGCGCTGCGGTGCCGCGCCACACTGCGTCGCTCGGCCGGCTGCGTGTTACGCTCAGCCGCGCGAGGCAAGGCCTTTGGATGCTGCACGACGGGCAGCGTGCCAGGCGGGGCGGACGATCCATTGCTCAGTCTCCCTCCTACATGGCCCGAGCCAGCGTCGGAGGTTTGGCCTGGGGAGGCGGGGACTGGGAGCGCGTTCGTCTCTCGGGGCTGGCCGGGAAGCAGCGCCGTGTCCCCAGGGCTGCCGAACGTGGCGGAAACTTCCAGGTGCTGCTGGACGCCGAGCCGCGCGGTGTGCCGTAACAGCGCGAGGACGCTCGGCTCTTGCGGGTGCGCCCCCATGCCCAGCAGCATCGCGGCAGTCGTGGTCTCCAGCGAGACGTTCCTGAACCCACGAACCGCGTCAGAATCAGCCACTGCAATCACCAGGCCGGCATCGGGTCCAGTGCGGGGGTGTTGGCCGGCTAACGGGAGACATCCTCGCGAGAACTCCGCCAAAACACGCCCACAGGCCAGTTGTCGCTACTGACGCGTCCCGGTGACCACCAACACACTGCGGCATGGGGGAGAGGAGGCGCTCATGGTGAAGCAAGCGTGCGGCGGACCTGGAAAGCAGGGCCTCCAGCAGGGAGTCGGCACCGGCCCGGGCGCCCCCGCGCCGCATGTGCACCAGCAGCGCCTTCAACAGAGCGTTGCAAGCCTCCATACATGCCGTGCTATCCAGCCTCCGCCCTGCACCGCATGCACCACCTGATGCTCCACGAGACCACGGCGTGGCCATCACAGGTACCACGCGGCTTCATCCAGCACACCACACACACACCGGAGCCCATACGCAGCGGAGAGCCCCTGAGTGACGCGAGACAGTTTCCAGCCGGTTTGCCGCCGCAGCTGCATGCACTGCGATTGGCAAGAGGCCAATGGCTGTACGGCAACAGCGATTCTTGAGCAAACGGTTGTGATTACATGCACCTTGACACGAGGTGGGCAGGATGGCAGGGCATGAAAGCAGCACACGGCGTGGTTTGAAGACGGAGAGGCAGAGTGAGTAGATCCTCAGCAGCGACTCAGCACGCGGGCCGTTGGTGAGCGCCGAGAGCGATTCGCGCGCTGCGTCCATATCAGCTTTGGCGCCACGCTGGCCATCTGCGGTGGCAGGCGCGAGCACCACAAACGCCGCCCAGAATACCGCTGCGGCCTCTGTCCACCGGTGCACGTCGCCAAGGAGGTTGATGAGCTCGAGCACGCGCTGCGGTGGCCATGCGGCCTGCAGCGTGGTGGTGGACACTGGCACCGACGGCGCAACCGGCACGGTGGCCGTGCCGCCGCCGGTCTGCTCAGCGGCGAGGAGGCAGTAAGCGGCGAGGAGGAGCGTGCCTGCCGCATCGATGCCGGCACGGTCGTGGTCTTGAGATGTGGAGGGCACCTGTCGGTCAACGAACCTGCACGGGGGTTGATGTGCACGTACCGACGCAAGCACCGCTGCAAGCACCGACGCAAGCACCGACACAAGCACCGACGCAAGCACCGACACACCGATGATGGGACATGCACGCCGAAGCCAAAGCCAATAAGGTACTTACGAGGGTTGCTTGCAAGCTCCCCGAGGCGTGTGATCGCATGCATTACGCAGCGGCTGGGCAGCAGACCAGTAACTCCATGGGCAATACCCAAAAGTGACCCAACCACCTGGACGTGCTGTATTGATCTGTCCAACTGCGCAACTGCTCTTCGCACTCATGAAGGCAGGTGTCAGGTAAGCGGTGGTGCAACTTTTGTGCAGTTGTTGCGGCGCATATCCGTCTCGACACGAGATGCGAGGAAGTCTGGATGACTGCGACTGTGCACCTGACATCTACGCATCAGTGGCAACGTCACTGGAAAGAGGGAGTGGAGGCACACTCGTGCAGGCGGGCGATGACGCTGTGATGCGACTCCGGGGGTAGACTCGCGCTAGCGGCCTGCGCAATGGCGGCGGCGCGGACGGAGAGCGACACATCCTCCGATTGTGTCACAATCCTGACCGCCGCCTGCAGCCCCGCCTGCACCTCCTCGAACGCGACACCGGAACGCGGCAGGAGCTGGAGCACCTGCACTCAAATGACCGGCTCGCACAGCTGCGTACAAGTGTGTGGATCCAGCTTGTCGAGGTTTGCAGGGCTGTCTGTTGCGAATGCTGTCTCTGGCGCGCGCTCCAGCAGCGCACCAGCTCACACACTGTCAGCATGTCCGCCTCCTCCGCCGCCCACGGCCTCGCCTGCGCGTCGGCGGGTGGCGTGAGCAGCGCGTGGGCCTCGTCGATGGCCACGGGCGCGTCCGCAGCAGCCGCGTCCCACGGCCGCGTGTGCAGCAGCGCCTGCAGGTGCGCCGTCACGAGTGCCGGCGTCGGCTGTAGCCACCGCTCAATGCGCGGAAGCTCGTGGAGCAGCGCCATGACCGCACGCATGTCCCGCGCGGCGAGGCACGCCTGCAGCAGCGCGGCAACGACGTCGGCCGGAGGCGTCGCGCCGTCGCGCTGGTGCGCCGCCCCCTGAACTTTGCTGCGAATCACCTGTGCAACGAGAGTCCCAATTCATGCCTGTATCATGTACAGCACTCCACGATCGTGCGTGGTTCACCGCATTCGTACACACGGGTCCCTCCGAGGCGACCACATACAGCTTCCAATCCTTCTGGGGAGCCGTTGTAAACAACTGCAACTGCAAGTTCTCCCGGAATCATTCCCGGAATACAGGAGCTGAAACAACAGTAACTTCAGGCACGCAGAGCAGCTGCACGTATTCTCATGCGGCAGGGGCGTCCTGTACCAGCATGCAGCACACGCTGCCACGGTGACCGAGACCTACTACTGCAGGTCACGAGCACCTTCATCTTCAGGTGTGAAAACCGGGAAATCCAGTCATCTGCATCGTGTGTCTTTCGAAATGAGGTGAGAAAGTGCACATGGATGCTGCTGTTACAGACAGAGCGCGCGAAACGTGACTAGTTTCGTGTGGACCCATGCATGTCTTCCGCGTCCACATCGACACACAGCATTTGACGCGTTCTGCAACTGTCTGTTCCGGAGATCGTCCTCTCCGCCCACTACTTCGACCAGTGTTCACATCCGGTTGCCGGCTACATCTGTCGGGGTAAACCCCGTTGATCTCACAGCACAAGATCGGGTGTGTTCGGCGTTGGGATGTCTGCTCGGTTAAGTACAGCTTTCAATGTCAGCGAGTCCAGAGTCCACGAGGTCAACGGCGCGAGGTGCACGAGCATGCTGAGGACCGCAAAGGCACGCCAGAGGCACAAGCCTTTTTCAGCATAATCAAGGAGATGCCACTGCCGCAGGCGCGCGCACACACAAAGCCAGCACTGCATGCTCCACGGACGCTAGCGCTCATCTCTCACGGCCATCAGCTGGGGTGCCCTTGAAAACCACTGCCACCAGTGCATGCATCATGCCACGTTTGCAAGATGTGCAAGGTAAGACTGATTACCCCTCACCGGAGCTGCGGGAGTGCTTCGCCTGCTACCACCATGCGGCGCTACCCTACCAGTCATCACCATGCATGTGGCAGTCACCACTGCTGACACGTCAGTCAGCTGCGTAGTGAAACACCACGTCGGTTTCAAGGTGATGCCGAAGTGAATCAGGACGGCTCGCAGTGGGCTCCCCACGAGCGCACGAGGCCAAATCGGGGCAGCTCACTCACGTGCAATGATCGCAGCTGCCAGTTGTCAGGCTTTCAGACCATATTCTGGGGCAAACCCCTGAAAACTAGTCTTGCAACACCGTGCGCGTGAGTTCTGTGTGAACAGCAGATTAAACACTGGCAGGTCCGCTGCCGCTGGCATGCACACCGCGCCGTCGGCTCGCGCCGACATCTATCGGGGTGATGTAGTATCACCGGGCGCAAGCACACACATGCAGCCAGGGTGCCACACCTTTGGGGAATTCACGGGATGCTCCTGAGACGGTAAATCAGGGCTGATTTCAAGGGTGCGCCGCGCAGTGGCCGCGGAAGTCGCGCCGTTGTTGCTGTGCTGCGTCGACGAGCCCGACCTCTCCCGCTTATCGCCACCAGCATCACGCACTGCCGCCTCCTCTGCATGCCAGTGTTTCAGTCGCTGTCTTACTGTCTTCACACACAGCTCCATCATCGAGTACCCACATCACGCATCATTGCTGGCAAGTATGGGCATCTGCCAACGAGGAGTCCTGTGTGAGGGGTCTGCTCTAAACCCAGAATCAGTAAGCCGATGCGTTGCCCCCACAAAATAGTGAGCATGGTTCAAAGCTGGTGCAGGTGCAGGGCAGTCCCGGCGGAGGGGGCTGCAACATATTCAGCGGTAAAGAAGCGGTCCTTAGACCTGACCACATCAACCTCAGTATCTCATTTCTATGTCGATGATATGTACTGGCGGATTTCACTGCTTCAGATGATGCGAAGACGTACAAGGTGGCGCCACATGGCGAAACACGCACAGCCACCTTCACACAGCATCTGGGCAGCAGATGATGGACGCCCAGGGTCCAACACACAATGTTGGGGGGGAGGGGGCGCACGCATGTCAAACGTTGTCAATGCCATGTTCCAGGTCACCGTGTCGGCTTCCAGCCCGAACAGCGACAGCGCATCAAACGTGGCCAGCACGTGGCGGGTGGCCCCAGCCGCCAGCAGGCTGGCCATGACGGGCTTGAGGACCGGCAACGAGAGTGGGAACGAGCAGCGGTATAGCACCGCGCGTACGCTGGCGTCCGAGCCGTCACATCGCAGTAGAGCCGCTTGTAGGCTGCACGTGAGCCAAGAGAGCGTCATGATCAGAGCGAGCTTCCCCGATGCCATGATGAATCATGCCATGCTGACGAAGGTGCGGCGCTGTGTCTGTTTCGGCAGGCCTCCCAAATCCGGTACGTCCGACTCTAGGGGATCAATCTACAGGATTGTGCCCCAACAAACGATCATAGAATTTTCCCATTTCTGCCGCTGCTTCCAGGTCTCCAGGGTGTAGGGTGGCAGCGCAGAGCGGACTGCACTGGGGCAAGAAACGCGAGAGTGGAACACTGCACTGTGAATACATGTAAATGCCGTCTACTCCCTTGAAACCAAACAAGCACAGCCATACGGTCCTTGCTTAGTGTCGACCAGTTGAGCCCACATAGTCCCCGCTAAACTTGGTGCTCTTTGTTCGCGGCCGAAGCTCGGAATAGGAAGGCGAGATGTCCGACTGGACTACTTATTTGCTTGTTCGGTCCCGTTCACTCACCACAGCCCCGTTCGCTCACTATGGCGACTCTGTCGTGCACAGTGGTGTGACTCAACAGGGCTGGGCCGCGAGCGTGATTGCCTGTATCGACTGAAGGGTGCACTTCGCACTTGTGCCGAGATGTGATGATTTGCAGTGTGCACCTGGCTCACCTAGCAGGGCATGTGTCCCTACTTTAAGCCTCACTAGACATGCCCAACTGACCAGAAAAGCGAATGATGCCCGAGTGGCAAGGGGGGGGAAGAATCGGGTAACACGGAGATGACGGGGATATTGACACGTGAGAGTTTCGCTGAATCTACCGTCACATGGAGACGCTGGCGACCGCTCAATCTACCACAGGCACTGAGCATGTGTGAAGCCGTGCAGTGATCGTGGTACTCTCTGAGCAGAACATGCGTGAGCGTACCTGGCCTGGTCTGAAACTTTATGAGGCATCGGGCGATTCGAGGTGCTGGCCTTGCTCCCCGGGCACTCCTCCAGCGATAGGCTGTTACTGACTTGAGCACTTGCTTCGGTGCGGCTGTTGTGCTGGATAAATTTCTTCGTGGGTTCAGGCAGATTCCTGTTCACTGCTTGGCCTTGTGCCTGGTTGCGTTCTCTGCCGAACACACTCTTGCCACCATGTGTGTAGCAGGAGAGTGCAGCAATGGGCACAAGTGCCGCACTGCAATCAAATGACCCCCAGCTTTGTCCTTGGATCTTGCCTATGGGCGAGGGTTTGGTTGTACTGGTAGCCCGTAACAAGGTTGGGGCAACGTCAAATGCAATGTACTGCTGAGCCTGCGTTGCTGTATCGCTCAAAAATGTCAAGAGTGGCATCTATAATTGCCAAGAATGGCATCAATAGTTGTCACATGTGTTCCAGGAGGCTAATCTGCTCCCTGGTTCGGAGGATACATCTAGGTAGATGTGAACGTTAGGTTGCAGATGGTTCAGCGCCATACAATGGGACTGTAAACTCGAATCTTGACACGCATCCTGCATATCACACCGCAGCTTGAGCGTGAGTACAGTCGATGCCAGGTGTTGTGGGAGACCGGACCGGTTGCTTTCCCAGTCGACAGCATCGTGATCAATGCAGGTAGCTCTAGATGCTGTGGTCACGGATATAGTGAACGAAGGGTACAATGATGACACGACGACATTTCTCGGAGGTCTAGCAAGGTACAGCCGAGTTCGGTTTCATGGACCTGCGAGGTATGCAAGATGTCATAGCATTGAGGATCTCAGCCCAGGCAGGCATACATATTTGATAAGCTGTCCAAAATATGTAGCTAGTTGATCCCGGAGGCCTGACCCGGACGATTCTTGACTAGGCAACGCCGGCTATTCGTCGGCTCGTGCCTTTGCATCCTGCTGCTCCGGTCCCCGGAAAATATCAAAAAACTCCTTTTATCGAAGATATCCCATAGACAAGTATCGGAGCTGAGAAGGCCACCTCAATCGTGCGCACCATACTCTGCTGCAGCATATGGTGCGATCCCGAAAGACTAGGATCGCAGGACACACCACGCAGGACTTCAACAGCACATTGAATCCCACGTTGTTCAATGTTATGTTTCCACACCTTACGCGACGCGTGGCAATGGGATTGTGCGCATTCGCGAGTGATTCAAGCCTGCGCACATGGCCACTCAGGCCTAAGACCTCCAACGCTTCACAACACGCATATGAGCATTGCTATATAACCAGACTCACTGGTATGCAGAAATACTCACAAAATAAACGCTGTTTCGTCCGAGCTGTTGCCAAAACGTTGCTCGTGGGTCAGCATACTTCGAACTCCCAAAACGAAGTCCAGCGCGCGGACAGTAGAGTGCCACCACGATCTTCTAAAAGCCGCTGGATCACAACTTTCATTTAAGCCCAGAGCTAAGAGCAGCTACGCTTATCTTTTCTTCTACTGCTGCCTATACATCGGCATGGGAAGCGGTATGGCCCAGATGACTCCTACCCACCTGCGGGGATTCGAAATTTGGTAGATATTCTCGTTGGTGTGTCCAGAGTACAGACTCCAACCAGCCACAGCAGCTGGGATCGTCGAGAGACGAAGTTGAAAAATGACGGTACCTGTGGCACGGTCCGGATTCAGCAGTGATTCAGCTGCCGCAAGTACATTCAGGCTGCAGCCTGCAGCACATGCATGATACACCGTGTGCGCTGAGCAGACGGCTGGCAGGTTTTGCAGCGGAAGGATTGGTCACGTGGCAAAGATAACATTGATAACAGTGCGTGAGTGTTTGTGAACTGAGCACGGCCACCGGGCGTGGCAGTGGATGTTATTGGCATGCGCTGAACGCCGTGGATGAATGCATTCACTGCGCGCTACGCAGCTGGGAATGCGTCTCACCCGCCCCCCTGCTGCGAACAGGCGGGATGCTGCGAACAGGCGGGATGCTGCGAACAGTCGGGCTGTTCGATGTTGATATCTCGGCCTAGTGGCTACGCAGCACTTGGTCATGGCCTATGCAACATATTTGTTTCAGACGGTGAAGGCGGCCACAGACTCTCAGTTAAGGGATGAAAGAATTCTTCAGGAAACGGGGGTATGTGCAATTTGCGGACCCGGTGGCTTGGCCAGAGCTGTACCACGTGCTGAAGGGCATGCAGCGGGTCGGCAAGGCACGAGTGTCAAAGAAACAACCAATTACCCCTGAGATGCTACTGCAGTATAAGCAGAAGCTCGACCTGTCGATCAGGTCGCACGCGGCCTTATGGATCTGCTGCCTGGTTACCTTTTTTCGGGTACTTCAGAAAGCCGAACACCACGGTGCCTTCGGGAAGCCCAATGGTACAAGGGAAGTGCCTCAGAGTGGCAGACATCTCGGTTGACTACCGTGATTACGCACAGGTGCTGTCGGTGCAGTCCTCCAAAACCAGGCAGCTGGGGCAGGGGCCCCCGCCGATCAGAGCGGCGGGGATGCGGGGACACCCGCTGGACCCGGTGTCGGCATGGGTACGGCACCTGGAGGTCAACCGGCTAGGCGATTCGGCTACGCAGCTGTATCAAGCCTTTGCATACCGGACTGGCTCAGGGGGCCTGATGGCTCTGCTGCATGCGGACCTGGTACTGGCCGCCAAGAGGATGGCAGAGCTGGTGGGTGTGGACCCGGGCAGCGTCTCAGGGCATAGCTTCCGAAGGGGGGGAGCCTCGTATGCCTTCAGAGCCGGGGTGCCAGATGTGATCATCCAATACCAGGGGGACTGGCGGTCCATGGCGTACAGAGAGTACATCACTCTGCCACAGGCAAAGGCACTTGAAGCCACGCAGGCAATGTTCGCGCTAATGTTGCAGCCCCCGGCCCGAGGGGGCCTTGGGGCCTCACTACTGCAGGCAGGGGTGGAGCCTGTGGATAACGCGGTGGGCGCACGGGCCGCGTTCGGAGTGGGGGTCGAGGTGGCGATGCCAATTGAATGGAACAAAACACAAAAAACAAAAAACAAAAAACAAAAAAACCAAAAAAACCAAAAAACCAAAAAAACAAAAAAACCAAAAAAACCAAAAAAACCAAAAAAACAAAAAACAAAAAAAAACCCCCCCAAAAAACCAAAACACAAAAAACAAACCGTACCCATGCCGACACCGGGTCCAGCGGGTGTCCCCGCATCCCTGCCGCTCTGATCGGCGGGGGCCCCTGCGCTTCAGCGGTTGAATTGAACAGTGGTGACATGGAAGATGAACGGGCACGGCCACGTGGAGCAAGTCTTGCAAGCATCACACACTGTCAGCATCTGCTCAGCATTAGCCACGACCCCTCACTGGTAGCAGCTGCAGCTGCAGAGCACGCACACAGCAAGTGTGCAACACTCCCGCCGCGTCACGACAGCACCAGACAGCATCATAGCACCTGCCCTGTTTCTGGGGGATCACAACCCTACTCTGCAGTTGTGATTCCCGCTCACGTGGTGCTCAGCAGTGCAGCTGCACGGCCCACCTGCATCGCAAACCGACCCTGCCAGGCTGCCTGTCCTGACTCGCCAATTCAAGATGACTGCTGCAGACCCGCCCAGATGTTGCCAAAGAAAGGATCTCACGACTTCACGACGGCCTACCCGACTCAACCGACAAGCAACTAGCGACAACCCCCCCATGCTGTGGTTCACACCTAAAGCCACCCTCCCCCTCTGCTGCCATCTCCGGTCCCAGAACACTGCATGCCATTGCACAGCATCCCCCATGCGCCCCAGACTCCTGCACAACAACCGCAGTATCACGTCACTGTCGCACGCACGCGATGGCGTTATTGGTCACATGGCCAACACCCATGTGGAGCCGCCTTGCAGCACGCCTCTGCCGGCTGAGGCATTAGGGGCACAGGCGTCGGCGACACTGGCAACAGGGCAGAATGCGGCACCCATAGGCCGAAGTCGAGTCGAGAGGTAATGCTGAAATGAGGGCAGTTATGCAGATAACACGGCAAACCTACTCTTGCCAGGTGCGGACAGGGGCAAGACAAGAGCTGGGGAGCAGGGCGATATCGGGTGCTCCCCAGCACACATTCAGGCGGGTCTCGTTCATGCATTGCCGAATACAGATGGGTGTGCTTTCTGTGATTTGAAAATGAAACACTGGGCAGGTGGTGAAGGGGGTGCCCCACACCAGCAGCCTGGGGCCGCAGAGTTCATTCACACGGCAGAGACGAACCATATTACATGCATGCTCAAATGTAAACCTACAGCTACTCATTGTGACGTCAACATGCACCACAGCCGCCCGTGCGCACGACCGCGTGTTCGGGTGCGTCTGACACAGACAACCATCACCCATGCATCATCCGCAGCGCTGCAACACCGGCACAAAAATCGAGGAGACCAGACGACCGGAGGGCAGCGCGGGTGCACCCACGAAGCTGTGCGTGATCGCCACAAGCAGCCAGTATGAAGGCGCACATGGCCCAAAAAAAAAAAACATACTGCGCGGCCGAAGCCGCGCACGCAGCGGCTGGAAACTGCATACCAGCGCCATTTCGTGCAAGACCTTGGAACGCCTCGCTGTCGACGAGGGCAGCTGCAGCCTCGGGCGCTGCTGCATCAACAGTGAGGCTGCCCGGGCCCGTCACAGCACTCAACACACACAACAGAAACACCACAACTCACAACGCAGCTCAAATGCCCTGCTGCAAAGGGGAAGCTCACCAAAGGCTTGCAAAAGTCCTACTCCAGGCCGTGTAAACTTTCAAGATCGTTATCTACTCCGATAGACCTAACCGCATGACGCACTACCACACGGCCCGACCCGTTCTGCTACCATATACGTTCATCCAAACCGAATCCCCGCCGACACCAGAAACGTGTGCGGGGTGCGGAGTGGAGAGGGGGTGATTACCGCGCTGCCGCCCGGCGCGCGACAGACGCTGACCGAGCAGCGGCGAGCGGAGGAGTCGACTGGCTGCCCGGCGGCGTGGCGTAGGCACCGTTGGGCGTCGCCTCCTCGGCGGCGGCGGCGTCGGCGACTGCGGCAGCGTCTTCCACGCGGCGCATCGGCGTCTTGAGCACGACCGAGGACACCTTGGAGGCGAAGGCGAGGGAGGAGAGCGTCTCGCTGACGTGCAGAGGCTGCGGCGCGAGGTTGCAGAACATGAGGGCCTTGGAGTCCCCTCCCAGCGAGTCCTGCACACAAGCAAGCACCATCAGGGCTGACGCGTTACATTTTAGTGCGCTGTCGTTCTTTGCAATTGCTACCGAAGTAGCTCTGCAACGCAAGGCATCAGGTCTGCCGAGTGCCGCATGCTAGCTGCATAGAGCGTACATCCCGTCGAGCTGCAATTTTGTGGAGGGGGGTACAGGTGCGCGAGGGCAGGGCAGGGGCTCACCTGGAGGAGCATGGTGAGCTTGGAGTTCCGGTACGGCACATGCGGGGACTGTGCCATGAGGGCGCTCATCACGTTGCCGAGCTCCAGCAGCGACTTGTTGATGTTCTGGGCCTCCACCAGTGTCACGCCTGACGCCCCGGTCTTGTTCACACGTTCACTGCACCACACAGACTCCCGTTCGGCCCACAGTACTTCAGGACCTGCGCCACGGTTGCAGCCCCAGTCTACGCGCCAACACGGCACATCGCAGATACGAACGTGCACTACGCATAGACACTGCGACTGTGTGCGGCACCAGCCATGCCGTGGTGGAGTTGCACGGGGACAGTCACAGAGGGCTTCCCCAGGTAGAACACCAAGCAGGGCTGGACGCTCCTGCCGCCTCGAGTGCACACTGCACTGTACGGCTGCGCACTTCACGGCAGCGCTGAGTTGCTACAGCCACTATGTCGGCAATCGAGCTCAGGGAGGCGCAGACCCTGACGCTTGATTGCGCATCTGCTTTGGCGGGAGGCCAAGCACCCGCACGCGGGTCAATCAGCAGTTCAGAGAGCCGTGCATGAAGGTGCGAATTCGCCCCGCACAGGCAAACTCGCGAGAGACCAGCCGCCGCAAGAGAGTCCAGGGGACGGGGAGCCGCACCTGCCCGCAAGATCGCAGAGTGTGAGCTTGCCGACGGTGCGGATTCCGGAGCCGAGGTTGGTCGCGGAGACTTCGACGATGAGGAGCGCGTGGGACCGCGAGGAGTGCGCGTTGATGTCGTGCGCAGCCGTACACCGGTTCTCGTAGCCGCGGCTCATCACCTCCGTGATCTGCTCCGCGCTCGTGACGGGTACCTTGGTCAGGCCGGGCAGCGTGAAACCCGTCGCCGTCTTCTGCAGCTCCATGTCCACCATCTCCTCGTTGAACGCGAGCAGGTCGCGCACCTGCACGCTGCTGCGGGTGAGACGCATTCCTAGGACAGTCTAGTTAGGATAGGGGGGGGAGGGGCGGGGGTACCTGCTCGTTGTAGATCTCCACAATCGAGGCGGAGATGGCGTGGGAGTGCGAGGCCTTGCGCTCCGCGTTGATGACGCGGAAGAGCTCCTGCATCGTGCGGAAGTTGATCCCGGGATCCTCGGCTGGGCCCTCCATCGTGTGTGTCTTACCGCTGCCGGTCTGGCCGTACGCAAACACGCACACGTTGTACCTGCACACAGCCCAGATGAATCAGGCAGGGTAGCATCCATGGCACAGGCGGGCCTTATGCTTCGCCTGATACTGTGACACGCAGCTAATGCACGATGGAGTTCACCCTCCAACGACCATGCAAGTGATGCAGCAAGGTCTTTACAGCATGGGTCGCGTGCGCACCCGTCGAGGGCAGAGGTCACAAGGCCAGCGACCTCCGAGAAGACCTCGGACTGCGACGACCGCGGCCCAAACACCCGGTCAAAGTCAAACGCCTTGGTCGATGTGCCGGCGTTGCACTCAATGCGACTGCCCTCGAGGCTGCACCGCAACACGGGCTGCATGCCAGTGCCGGCCTCGTCCGGCGTCAGCGGCTTGACACGCACGTAGACGCGGATATTGCCGCGCAGCTCCTGCACGAGGTTGTGCAGCCGCCGCCGCTCCGAGCCCTCGCGGTTCACGCTCTCGCGCGCCTCCTTCAGCAGCGCCTGCTGCTCCACCAGCAGCTTGCCGAGGTCGCTCGCCGCGCTCTGCACAGCGTGCCGCACTCAAACCGCCGCGTGCCACGCTTCTCCCCCGGCATACTGTCGTATATGCATGCAGCAACACTGCCTCGCCCGTTGCTCTGGGGAAACTTTGGGGACTTTTTGGCAAACACGTCCAAACGCCCAGCCCGATTGAGGAGCGCAAAGGTGCATGGTCTGCGCTTCACACAGGCCACGCCACGCAAGACAAGGGGTTACACGGATGGAGGCAGGGGGGGGGTCGTACCTGCACGAGCACTGGCACGTACTGCCGGAGGCCCTCAGCTTCAGAGCGCAGCTGGTTGTGCATGCGGCGGGCCGTGGTGAGGCCGCGGCGGAGGCCAGTAACTGCGGTGGAGAGCTTCCCGGTGAGGGCGCCGCGCGCAAGGGCGTCCACGTCGCGGTGCACGGACACCGGCATCGGGCTGCCGCGGACGTGCGTGCCGTCCAGAAGCACGTGCACGGATGCTGTGCCCTCGTGTGTCGGTGTGAACTGCACGTGAGCTGTCTCTGTTGCCTCATTGGTTGTTTGCAGTACGGATCACACACATGGTCCAGTGGTCGGAGGACGCTATAAAAGCTGACCCCTTCTTCGGAAGGTCTTGGGTTCGATTCCGCGTGCCCC
>JAUMHO010000007.1:2071727-2096515 GCA_032360965.1 Ulva armoricana
TCCCGGTTATCCGGAGATGTCAAAGTCCTTGTAGGATATGGCGAGTAAGTGTCACATTTACATTTACATTTACACACCAAGTTGCTGGGAACCCAGTCCGACACAGACTCTCAGTTCGCGATACATTTGCACTGAGGCTGCACCAAGCATGCAGTCCCTCGGATACAGGGGGACTGCGGCAAGTGGAAGTCTACAGGTTTCCATGCACTGGCGGCGCTGACGACTCGTTCACAACTTGACACTCGGTCTCTAGGTGGCCACGAAAAGGCTGTATCGGGATGTCGCGAGGTCTCAGTAGTGAATCCCAACCTGTCAGATACATTTTCGGGGACCCAGGCCAACAAAGTGACGTACATACGCAGTTGGGCACCAGGGCAGTTGGGGAGGGGGGGAGGGAGGGTGCACCTGCAGCGCGTACGTGCCGTCGCCTCGGTCTGTGAGCTGCACGGCGTGCTTTGCGAGGCCCGGGATGTCGATCGTGAAGCGGTCGGCGCCCTCGCGCCGCGGGTTGCCCTGGCTGTCGCACGCCGTGATCTGCATGCCGGCAGGCATGCTGACGACGGCGCCCTGCTCCGGGAAGAACGACGAGAGGAACGACTGCGCCGCGGCGGTGGCGGCCGCGACGACACGCAGCTCCTTCGTCGCGATGAGGTACGTCTGGCTCGACCGCCCATTCTCCCCGGCCTTCCCAGGCGCAGCGTTGCCGTTCTCGGGCTTCACCTCCGCCTTCTTGTCGACCGCCGCCTTGGCCGGTGTGCACAGCACCTGCACCCCCGCCACGTAAGCCCTCCCAGCACAGCCAGCTGCGTGGTGTGTTTCTGTAGATGACCTGGTTTGATGGCGCATGCATACCACAGTGTTCAATCACGCTTGCGCCCTGCAGCACGCAGCAAGCCTGATGGAACACTGTGCTGGGACATGGGTGGCTGTGTGGCACGGCTCTGCTGCCGTTACCAGAGACATGGAGCACGCGATTGGGGGCGGTGCGCCCCTTATGCGGCACCAGTAACATAACTTTGTGCTCGGAGGATCACCCATCACCCGGATCACATGTGCTTCACTCATCCGTGCGCAGGTTTGCATGTGGCATGCAGCCGACAGGTGCTCGGGATGGCGCCGCTTCTACCTGTGGCTGACCAGTTCCCGCCACACAGTGATGGGGCACCGTGAGGACACCGATGGGGATAATCGGCAGGGATGGTTTGTGATTGCGGGGATTTGGCAACAGAGCTTGAATCAGGGGGTGGAAGGAAGCGGGGGCTCGCCTGCAGAGCCGGGTTGCCAACAGCCTTGGGGATGACAGTGGCCACAAGGCGGCCCTTAGCACCAGTGCCGGACGGCGTGACGGTGACGGGGGTGACGTTGTTGGAGCCGGGGTACAGCATGCGGACGGTGAAGGTCGCGCCGGTTGCGCCGGGGTTGCCAAACGCGTCGCACGGCACAATGGACATGCGGTGTGAGATGCCGGTCGGGATCGGCTCGTCGGGGGGCCACGACTCGATGACGGTCTTGATTGGGTCTGCCATCGCGGGTACGACGTCGAGCGCCTCGTGACCCTGGAACGGCGGCAGCCGAACCACCTGTGGAACACACAGAACATGACACGGAGACATGACGGGGCACGACTGGGTTGGGATTGCACCTATTGCGCCGGTACTGTGCCAGTTCAAGACACTTGCCGGATAGCCTCGGGGGTTTTGGATAAAAAGCAAAGTTTGTGGAACACAGATGGCATGGACTGTCAATGCAACAGTGCCATGCCAGGCAGCCTGCGTGCATGTTGCAGGACTGACCGGCGCCCATGCATGGGGTGTTTGGCAACAAGCGAGCGCCCGTGGGCTGCGCACCTGGCCGTCGTTGTTCCGGATCTCGACCACGAGTCGGTACTGGCCGGCGCGGGACAGCTGCATGGGCACATGCACGTCGCTCACAGCCTCGTCGGCCGACACTGAGCCCTCGGCGCTCGCGGTGCGCTGCGGTCGCGCGCTCACCACGCCGCCGGGGCCGCTCGCGTGTGCCACGATGTTCTCCTCGCGTACGCGACCGGGGTTGCCGTAGATGTCGTAGATCGCAAGCGCGAGCTGCACCTCCACTCCCGCCGGCACGCTCGGCCGCCCGCCGCTCACCTCCCACCCACGGATGTGGAAGCTGGACATGCGGGGGTTGAGGTCCGCCGGCAGCAGCACCAGCGGCACGGGGGGCCCGCCGAGGGGGTTCCCCGACACGCGATCCCGCACCGCCACCTCATACTTGCCCGCCGCACGGCCGGTCAGTCGCACGATGACCGTCGAGCGGCCGCGGGGGCCGTACACGGTCGAGTGGTCAACCCGGCCTGGCCCAACGCACTGCACCTCCAGCTGCGAGGCGTCCACGTCCTGAACAGGGTTGCCGAAGCGGTCGGCGAGGCGCACGGTGATCCGTGCAGCGCCACCGGCCACCCAGCGGGAGCACGTCTTTTCTTCTGGCTGCACACGACAGTGCTCCGGGGACAGCTGGCCGGCTCGCACATCGATCGGCACCTGCATGCATGCCGGTCGTGTGGTCACGCTCCGGTTTCAGGGGTTCTGCGATCCACACCGGTGTGAGTTCATACGCGCTTGTTGCTCTGCGTGCGCATGCTCCACCTGATCCTCATTCCCGCCACAGCAGCAACGCTGCTTGCTGTGCTGTGTTGTGCTACTTGCCGAGCATCCGAGGAGGAGTGCCCAGAGCTGGGAGCGTCGGTGCATACTGACTGCAGAGCGGCAGCGCGTACACATGCACGAGGCGGCACACAGCGTCGTCTTTGCCAGGCTGGCCTGCGCTTGGAAGCCCGGCAAATGCCGTGTGAATACGGCAAGCCCGCATGTACGCAGTTCGAACGGGTGTCATGCATGTGGCGGCAGTGTGGGCAACAGCACAGTAGGCGTTGTGCAGCACCTGCAGGAACGGCACGTCGGCGGCGAGTGTGCCGACGGCGGCGCGCATGTAGTACGAGCCGGCGCACTCGGGCTTGGCGGACAGCCGGAACATGCCGGGGCCGGCGCGGTCGACCTCGACGGACACATGGCGCAGATCGTGGGTCGTCTGAATGCTCGGCGTCATCTGCAGGTCGGCCGCGCTGTTGCCACCGACGTCGCCACGGCGGAAGGACGCTGACACCGGGGATCCTGGCGCGACCGGGTTGCCGCCCGTGTGCCCCGGGGAGTCCTCGACGAGGGAGAGGCCACTCTCGGAGGTGCGAATCCTCGATGCCGTGAACGGGCTCGCCGTGTCGCGCAGCGCTGCATGCGCAGCACGGCCATCATGCTCATGTGGCCGTGAAACATGGGCCAGCCTTGCCACAGGCAAGCCAGCGCTGTGTGTGTCACGCATGTGTGGGGGTGACTGCACTGCTGTGTATCCACAAGGACATTGGCATTCTGTGACCCAGACCCGTTCAGGCCTCGAAGCCGCATGCTACTGCAAACCATAGTCTCGATCAAGACACGGCTACAAACACAGGCATGTACTCAGCAGCGCCATGCCCGCGTCCAAACTCGCAGATGCACGACGCCACAACGGCAAGCATCAGTGCCAACCCGGGCACGTGGAATGAAGAGTGTGAGCAAGCATACATCAAGCAGAACAATACTCTCACAACAGAGGGGTGGCAACGCACTGCGCTCCGATTTCAGGGCCATCTCCGCAGTGACCTTGAGATCGGGCATGTCGAGCACCGCGCCTGAGGCGTCGGACGCCTGCACCATCACCTCGAGACCGTCGCCCGCCAGCGGCACGCTGTCCGGCACGTGCACGATGCGCAGCCGTGCCGTCTCCGCGGTGACCGGCGTCAACCGGAAGGGCGCCTTGTGGACCTGCAGGACGCCGTGGTTGACGTGCAGGGCAGCTAGCCACAGGCAAAGCCGACAAACGGGGCCAATACTCTGCTGAAATATGCAGCGCGGGGACAGGGGAGGTAGAATGTGAGGCCTGTTGCAGGGAGGCAAGATGAAAGTGGGGTTGCGTGCCGTGCGTAGGCAACACCTCACAGCCACGGAAGTCGCAGCGAGAGGACTGCTTCGACCAAGACTTGGAACTGCCGGGGATGCAATGCCATCTGTGGCAGTTGTCTTGGGCCTCGTGCCACTATGTCAGTGCACATGGTTCTGGCATCATGGCCGCGCAGGTGCAGGGAGTGCGTGCTCCTGCTCATTCGGCACTCAGGCACCACAACACCGGGGCCCTGGTCCACGTTCAGGTGCACACATTCTGTCCGCCACAAGCGTCCAACTGCTCTGCGCAGCTGCAAGAAAGGAACAGAACAAAGCGGACAGCCGTGCTGCCCTGACAGGACGCGGACCATCCAGCAATCGAGCTACTGAGTGTCGGGGGTCGTGTGAGGAGGGTGCAGGGAGGTGCAGTCGGGCGCACCTTGCTGCCGAGCACGGACACAAACGCCTCTGCCTCGTGCTGCACCAGGCCGCAGACTACGACGGTGTTGTCGGGCAGCACCTTCACGGAGGCCTCGTGCACCGCCTCCGGGGGGTTGAACGTGACCTCCAAGTCCGACTCGTCCAGAATCGCCGGGTTGCCAAGGGCGTCGTGGCCTGCCACCACCAGCAGCGCTTCCTTCGGCAGGTCCTGCACAGGGCAACCTCGTCAGCAGCGCCACGCTGCCGGGCAGAGATTCCAGGGGATAACCTCCCGCAATCACGTCCAACAGTTCCAATTTTCATTGTCAAAATACACCGTCTGCCCGACCCTGCTCCTCAGGATGCCATCGGTGTTTACACAGACTATGACAACGCATGCCCAAGCCTACATACATTTCTGCCCTAACCAGTCACGACGGTGCCTGTGGGGTAGAATGCCCATCCAGGATGCAGCAAATGTGAAAATTCTCTGCACCAGGAATGCGCATAGCCATGCATAGATCAAGTTCGAGCCTGCGTGCATGGATGCGCAAGTGGCTCGTTACTCCAGAGATGCACGCAAAAATAGACATACGCGAAGCGCTACTGTTGCGCTGATGCATTGCAGGGTGCTCACGTCGCCACCGGCCACACATGTACGACGATGACGGAGCAAGAGCATGCATGTTCACACCTGGGAGGTTGTCGATGCAGTCTCGCGCGTCACGGGGATGACGGCGCAGTGCTTTGGCGAGACCTTGCCGGGCTCGACGGTGAGCTGCAGGGGTGACGCTGGGATCGGCTCGTTCGCGATGCAGATCGCAATGGACAGCAGGCCGGGCACGAACGGCGTGAGAGTTGCCGTCGCACGCAGGCCACTGCTCTCGAGCGCAACGGGCACCGGCACGTTGTGGCCGATCGAGTCTGTAGCCACCACCGAGATTGCCTCCGCACCGGTGAACATGCGGCGTGTCTTGTCAACGCCCTTGGCCTGCACCGGTCTTGCACATGCTGCCGTCGTATATGCCGTAGATGTATGCACTCTACAACGGTATTACAAAGAAAGGCGTGCGGACAGTTGCATCAAGCATCGGCGCCCACATCTCAAGTCTGATCAACACACCAGTCGCTCATCCACCGGATATGGCACCAGCCGAACAGAAACGCAAGGCGCACAGGGAGAACGGCTAACAAATCCGCCGTAGTTGAGTGCATGTATGCGCACCTGCACGAAGAGCTTGCTGCTCTGGCCAGCGATGAGGGCCGCTTTGAGGTCAAATTCCCCAAGCTCGCACTCCGCTGCCGTGATCGGCTCGTACGCGGCATGCACCTTTATGGGCATGCCGGCAGCCGGCGTGCCGTCGATCGTCGCGGTGATCTCCCAGTCGCCCTCCACGTCCAGCTCCAGGACGAGGCCGTACGTGCCGTTGCCGTTGTCGACGACCTGGCCCGGCTGCACGGAGCCGACAGCACGCGCTGCGACCTCGACTCGCGCCCCCCCACGAGTACACGTGTTGCCGTCTTTGTCGCGCGTGACCACTGTGAGCACGCTGCGCGCGCGGCAGCGCAGCGTGCGCGCCGTGCCGATCGGCAGTGTCACCGAGCACTGCTTGGCGTCGGGGATGCCTGCACTGCCGCACCAGGTCAACACAACATAAACGACGATAGTACGGGACTGCCACACGCGGGAGATTCAAGAGGAAGTGGACATAGCATGGGGCGATGCAAATCCAGTTCATGCGATAAACTTTCATCACAAGTGCGTTCGATGGCTGGGGCTGCGGTGGTAGCAGCACCCCCAATGTGTGCCCTGGCGCACCCCTTGCGGCGCAACACATGATCCTCCATCCCGCTTTCTCAGGCCCGACCTCCCCCGTTGGATCCAACTCAAGCATGCCGCAGATGGCCAGGTCAACTGAAGCCATTCTTGGCCTTGATATAGAGCGCATCGTGCTCTGCGCCATTGACAGGGCAATTGAGATCCACCCACATCAGGTGCAGCAGCGCACCGGCGTTCACGGTGACTGGGCGCGGCCACGTCGGCAGAGACTCCCCATCCACCGTGACATGCACGATGTACGTGCCTGCCTTGGACACGGTGACGTGCCCGACGTCCCCCGTCACGTCAAACGTCTGCCAGCCGGCTGAGTGGTTGTCCAGGATAACCGACTCGGACTTGCCGGGCGCGAGGTAGATCTGCACGCCGTGCTTCTCCGACGGCGGGATCGTGTTTTGCAGCGCGTCGCGCAGCGTGACCTTCACCGACAGCGCCTGCCCCGCGTCAAATGTGCGCTTCTTACCGACAAACTCCGCCACGCATGAGCGCACGTCAACGTCTGCCGGCTGAACCGTCAGCGGCACCGGCGCCGCGAAGAGCGTGAAGCCCGCGAAGGAGAAGCAGAGCTGCGTCGGGCCGGCCTCATTGCAGCGCACGTTGAAGCCGTAGCGGCTGCGCGGCAGCGGCTGCTGCTCAATATTACCGACCTGGCTGTCTCCCTGCAGCGCAGCATGGAGCATACAGCACACAGTGTCATCCACCAGAACCACTTGCATACCTGCCAGCGCGAACGGCGGCAAATTTATTCACACAACTCGAAAGATTCCTGCCACTCCCGGCGACAACAACACACATCCAGCCCGGTGAGATGCACTCGATGACACCACACGCAGGACTCAGCATCACCCTTGCCAATAGCAAGCTGTCTCTGGTCGATCCACACTCCCAAGGGCCCCCAATATCGTTCCCCGCGCCCAAAAATGTCTCACACCAGGATTTCCTCGGGTGCGTTGATCGAGGGCTTTCACCGACAGAGCACCCGGAACCGTGTTGATCACAGAGCGTGCGCTACCCCAGGCATCGCATATGGCAGCGGCGGCGGCGCACCTGCTGCAGGAAGACGCTCCAGAGCTCCCAGCCGGGCAGCGTCTGCAGAAGGTTGTTGTACGCGTCCTTGCACACGACCTCCATCGCCTCGGCGCGCCCTGCGACCAGCGGCTTCTGCGGCCACGACAGCTCAAAGTGCGCCGGAGACGGCTTGCCGGGGGTGCAGCGCAGCGGGAAGGTGCGCTGCTGCAGCATTTCGCCGTCCGGCTCCACCAGCTGCACCGTCACCGTCGCCTCACCGGCGCGCTTCACCATGTATGTCGCCTTCAGCCGCCCGGGCTTGGCTACGTCGGGGGCCATCGACGCCGTCGTCTGCTCGCCATCGCTGCCTTCGACCAGCACCCGCACCTGCACCATGCCGCACAGTGTGTGCACGATGTGTCGGTACAAAAAAAGTGCATGTTTAAAAGCCCCTGGGTGTTCCACGCAGCTGAACAAAGCTCTCACAAAAATCTTCACACATGTGAGTGGATGGTCATAGCTTGGCTGTAACAAGAACCAAGCTAGCCGCAAGTAGAGCACAGCCAACCACATGCCAGCAAAACTCACACAGCCTCCACCCCGACACATGCAACACTATCCAGGCAGACACTTTCATCCCATGTGGCAGAGCTATTGAAAGTGCGTGAATACAAGAAAAAATTGAGGAATCGGTCATCACGCCAAACCCAAACGGGCGTGAACCTGCATCATGCAGGCACAATTGCATGGATGAAGTGGCAGAGCAGCTAGCGAGGCTGCAGCCACAGGGCGAGCTGCCGCACCTGCAGCGTCTGGTCGCCGGCCTCGCTGCTGATATTAAAAGATGCATTCGCGTTGCCGAGGGCATCGCGGGGCGTCAGCAGCACCTCCGCCTGCTCACCGGCCACGCAGTGCTCCAGGCCGCTGCCGAACAGGTCCGACGCATTCAGCTCGATGCAGTTCGGCTCCACCTGGATCGTGGTGTGGTGGTCCTTGCCGCCGACTCGGTCTCCCTGCACACTCACACACCCCTCTCCCCCGACCTTCCCAACCGCCTGCACGTATCTGATCCAACAGCACAAGCACCACACGTACACGCAACGTTGATGCAGCAACGTAGGACCGCGTGACCACACGCTTTTGCCATCACGGCAGTCGACACTGTGGAGCACAGTACCCAGCGTGCAGGTGGGGACCCAGACGCCCGTCGAACTGCTCCTGCGGATCAAGGCGGCACAAGCAGCACACGCACGGCTGAGAGGCACGCACATCGACCGTGGCCCAGAGAATGTTGCCGCCAACGACGCCTACAAACACGTCGGCGACAAACGCGACCTGCTGCGCGTCCCACGGCGCCGGGAACAGGGTGATGCCGTTGTTCGGGTCCTGCAGGTGCACCAGGCACTTGGCGCCGTCCTCCGGCTTGCTCTCGCACGACTCTGGCGGGCCGACGGTGACGTAGAAGGATGAGCCGGCCGGCACGACCTTTGCCTGGTCGGGCACATACAGCGCGCACATGTCAACTGTCAGGGGCGGCGTCAGCACCGTCGCCTGCAGCTCCTGGTCGGGGGGGATCTCATCGCCGTTGACTAGCGCGCTGACGACGTACTCGCCGCTCTCCTCCGGCGTGAAGCTGATGAGGTAGCGGCCGTCTGTCAGGTCTTTCACCTGCACCAGCGCATCCACAGGGAGTTCAGGTTTGCATCAATCTGCTTGCGTCGTGCTTGCGCCATTCTGCGACTGTTCTAACCTGCCACAGGTCGGACAGCCGTGGAGTGCGGGCTGAGATCCCTATTCAACCACGCACAACGGTGGTTCTATGCACGCGACGCAGGCGACGGTCGTTCTTCAACTCTGCCCCTCTTCTTGTATGATGCACACAGAGCAGCATGCACACATGCCACTACCAAGCCAAAACCAGGAATCGTTTGCGGGACCGTTCCCAATCACTAACTGAACCGACGCTGCCTGGATGCAGATCAGGCCCAGCTGGTAATGGGTGGCAATGACCATGCATGTGGACGCTGAGCAAGAAAACCTGGGCCGAGGTGCTCACGATTGTGGGTGCAGTTGGCACAGAGGGCGGAAGGCGGCACCTTTGCCTTTGACGTCTCCTCGCCGTCAGGCCGGATGACTACGGGGGACACAGAGGCGCCGCCCGAATGGCGGAGGTTGCCGTGAGCGTCTGCGGTGGTCAGGATGCAAGACAGCGCCTGGCCGACGACGGGTGAGTGCGCTGCCGCGCCAGCTGCGGCGCGAGCTTTGATGCTGCAGTGCTTCGCGTCAGCATCGCCGGGTACGATGCTGACAGGAAGGTGCCACTTTGCGAGGGCGGAGCCGCCGACGAGAACCTGCAGGCGTGCTGCTTTGGCGGTCTAACAAGCCCGCACAACCTGATGGGGCAAATGGGCCCGGAGGAGACCCACGCATGTCGAGCTTGGAACACGGGCGAGGTCAAAGTTGACCATGCTGGTTAGAAAAGGTGGTCGTTCGCCTGAGGTGGTTGTTCTAGCTAGTGTCTGAGCGTCAGATCCATGGCAGGGCACTGCCGTCCAGCACGGCCTCCAAGCATGAAGACCGGTACTGCAAGTGCAACAGGGAGCACAGTGATCCCATGCAAGACCCTGCCCTGCCATATTTTGCAGGCCAGGTTGAGCCTGACATTGACAGCAGATCATAGCATCATGCTGCAGGACTCATGCCGCATCTGCCCAATCGGCGGTGTCACAAGCGCAGCATCATAGCAGCAGCAAACGGGGGAGGCGCTGCAGGGAAGGCGCGCCTGGAGGGAGTAGAGGCCGGTGCGCTCCATGCGACCGGCAAACATGAGAGGGCCAGTGCCAGTGGAGCGCTTGGATGGGCCGAGAGCGGCCGAGTCAACGTCAAGGTCTGCCGACCCGCCCGTCTTGAGCAGCAGCGGCACTGCGGTGCCGGCGACAGCAACAGCAATGACGCTGACCTGGCTCGCGGCCGCGGCGTCGTTGATGTTGTTACCAAACACATCTGCCAGCTGCATCTCCACCTCCATAAGCTCACCTGCAGCGAAAGACGCGCTGGAAAAACGCACGAGTGTATGAGCAGACCCGAACCAGCTTCATGGCACATTGTTACTGATTCTGGTATGCGGGTGGGATTGAGAACAATGGATACGTGTTTGGATCAGGCGCGCACCAGCGGTGAGCGTGGCGGTCTCCGGTGTGATGATGCGGCGGCCGCAGCGCGGCGTTGCCGTGCACTGAGCCGCGCACGGGCCGTCCGGCTGGACGTCGATCGCGACGGGCGAGCCGGCGATGCTCGCGCCGCCCTTCGGCGCCGCGATGCCAAGCGTGCACGGCCCGGCCTGGCGGCTACAGAAGCTCAGGGTCAGCGTGCTGCTCTTTGGGGGCCGGGCCCACCACACGCGCAGCTGCCCGGAAGGAACGAGAGTCAGCGGGACAACCGGCACGTTGCACGTCGGGTTGCCGAAGATGTCACAGCAAGAGATGGTGAGGGATCCGGTGCGGCCCGCGACGATCGACGCGTCCTTTCGGTCGATCTTGCACTTCGAGATGTCCATCGGGCCAGCAACGCAGTTGAGCGTCATGTTGAGCGTCGTCGGCTTGGTTGACTTGGCGGCTGTCGTCGAGGGGTCAAGCTTCACTGTCAGGGAGTATGGCCCGGCCTTCTCCGGGCGGAAGCAAGCACGCACCAGGCCACCCTCCATCGGCGCCACCCGGCAGCTGGAGGAGGCCCCCTGCACACCCGCAGCCGTGAGCCTTCCAGGCGCAAGGCATCGTGGGGCGCATACTAAGAGCTGCCGTGCTTCAGTGAACCTCGTGCGCAGAGTGTGCTCTGCAGCTCCGGCCACTGATGCTTAAGTGGTGATCACAGAGCAGGAGGTGGGATAGGGCTCTCTGTATGCATGCATGGCAGGAACGCCGGCAGATGGTCCTAGTGCCATCACGGCACGATGAGCGGACCCCTGCACTTTGCCTGCTGGGGAGTTTCGGCTGAGTGGCTGTGGAGCACCGTCCAGGCTGATTCTCCCAGCTGGTTCTGCAGCGAGGGTATGCATGCGCGAGTTACATCACAGGGGCGTCGCACCATGCCGCTCTCGTGCTTGAGATCAGCCGTTACCCCGACAGCCGCAGACGTGATGCGGTTGCCAAATGCGTCCACGGTCGCGAGCTCTGCAAAGCCCTCCTCGCCGGCGGTCACTGAGATGCCCGAGGTTACCGTTGACGCATTGACCCACGCGACGGACGCGGCCGGGCCCGGCACGATGGTCAGCTGCGGCGCCTGTTGCACCTGCGCGCCGTTGACGAGCAGCCGCAGCAGCGCGACGCCGGCACCCTTCAGCGTGCCGACGACCTTGTACGACCCTGCACATATGCATGCAGTCAAACACCACCCTGACACCCAGAGGACATGGTCATTCCTCTATAACATACACCAAGCCTAGTGTGATAGGGTGGTCTGATTCGAGACCTGTACGCTGTTGCGTGATGCACCTGTGACCGCGCCCCTCTTCGATGTAAAACCATACACCAAGCCACAATGTATGCACAACACGCAATTACCATTCGCCGGTGCCAATCAAACATCGTTCGGGCAGTGCAAAGAGGGTAGCCAGAGACGATGCGAGCCTGATAGATTGACGCGTTCAGGTGTAAGCGTGTGAGGTGAGTGAGTTGGCACTGAGCCCACACCTTGGCCGACCTCCTTCACGTCCAGCGGCACGATGCCGTCAATCGGCGAGTCCACCTCACAAGTCACCGAGTTTGTCGACACTGTGCTGTTCTTGCACTCATCCAGCGTCTGCAGCATGAAATGAAAGGGCTGGCCGGACACGACGGAGCTCGGCAGGCCCTCCACGCTGCACATCGCGGCAACGGCCGGGCCAGGGCTCGCGCGGACCTTCCAGGGCGACCCGCTGATGTGGCGGCCTGCGTGCGTGATGCTCAGGTCGTACGAACCCGCCTTGATGGTGGTGTACGCGAGAGTGAGGCACCCCGCCTCGCGCTTCACCGGCATCAGCTCGATCGTCTCTGGCCCGCGCAGGCTCGCCTCGATCTCGCCCGGGCCGACGTTCAGCGCACCCACGACGGCGTTGCCGTACAGGTCCTTTGCCAGCACCTGCAGGAACAACTCAGCCGTAACGAGCACTCGGTACTGTAATCCTTTATGTGAGACCGGGCCTGGATCTGGGGTCACTCGCAAGACGAGCGCATCACGTGCGCGTGTGTTGTCCGCACACAGCATCTGCTGAGGTTTGGTCCCACCGTGATTTGCCGGATGCCACAGATGCTTCAGGTGATCAGCCTCGTTGTCGACACCAATATCTCACGGACGACGAGGACGTCATCCACACCAAAACGATACAAAGCCTATCCTAGCCTGCTCTGCACAGCGCCGGACACAGCACAGCCCGGGAACAGCCGACCCAGATCCAGCCCAGAAGTCCCTACGTCTCTCCTCCAGCATGCCACAACAGTCTGCAAAACTCACCCGTCCTACCATGACGTGCACAACCTCCCAGTAAAGCAGGTGGCATCCCATTGCTGCAAGAATGCACTGTCCTGTCACCGCAGGATTGCAACATGCGATGTCAACAGACACATCCACCAGACTTCCTGCATCCTCACACAGCCGACTCCGGCCTTTCATGCTACTGTTGATACTAGTGGACCAGGGGGTCATACCTGGATGGTGGACTCTCGGCGGGCGACACACTCCGTGAGGGCTGTGCCCGTCGCGGTCGTCTTGACCGGCTCGAGGTCCCCCGGGTTCACCTTGACCGTCAGCGGGCTGCCCGCGATGTGGCGGTCCTCATACAGCGCACTGAGGCTGTACGCGCCAGCCGCGGTGTCGTTGAAGATCGCGTGGTACTCACCGGTTCCAAGATCGGTGACCCGCGCGACCGACGCCGGCGCGGTCTTGTCGCTCGCGCTGCGCCACACCACATTGAACAGGTCCCCGCCGACGGACTTTCGGATGCCCTGCTTGTCCTTCGCGACAAACAGGATCTGCAGCTCCTTGCCGGCGTTCAGGGTAAGGTCTTGCGTGTTAGTGAGCACCTGTAGCCACAGTGCCTTCCTGACCACTCCACATGAAGGGATCAACATCTATATCCATCAGTGCACTGCCTGCAGCCATGTGAGCACAGCACAAGCCTGTCTGCTGCTAGCCAGCACGCTCATAACGCAAGAGGAATTGTGCAGGGCAGCACCTCGCAGTTGGGTGCACAGGGTTTCGCGATGGACGCGGTCACTGTGGCCGGCGAGTTGTTGATGTGGCGGCCGTCGATCGTGGCTGAGATAGTGTAAACGCCTGGGTGCATCGCGACGTACTGGAAGCACGCCGCGCCCTGCTTCATGCCGGCCGCGTTGACCGTCGTGCGACTCGGCCCGTCCACGGACACCTACACACAAGGCAACTGAGGTTGCGGCTGTGGCAAACCAGACCAACCCCACCCTTATGACTCACCGGCTCACACAGTCACACTCCCAGCTGTGCCAGTCAAGGCACCCCATACGCATGTTGTGACGATATAGCTGTAACGCTGTAGCTGCCGTCAGTGCCGCTACACCAGCCGGGCCAGCCCACTGCACAGTCAACAGAGGCATGCCGGTGCTGTGCAGCTGTCGACCGGTCAACCACAGCCCCCTGGGCCCATCTGTAGTCCTTGCACAGCCGACAATTGAACCTTATTAGAGTGAATGTCAAGGGTTTGCCGCAACACATGGAACACAGACAGTAAACCAGCAGCAGCACACCTGGATATCGGAGAGCGCATCGAGGGCAGAGGTGAGGCGATTGCTGTAGATGTCGTACAGCTCCACGAGGACGTCGCACGGCTGGCCAAGGCGCACGGCCTGCAGGCCCTGTCCACCAAGCTTACTCTTGGTGAAGTCAGGCTTGCCTGGGTGCACCTCGCACTTGAACGGCACGCCCTTGATCGGCTGGCCCTCCGCGCTTACCATGACCTCGTACACGCCGGTATGCTTCACCACAAAGGCTGCCTTGTAGAAGCCCTTGCTCTCCTCCGTCACTGTTGCCTGCACGCCGGTGCACCTGTCCTTGCACAGTCAGAATCGGGTCTTGCCTAAGCAATTGGTGGGGGTTTCGGTGCCGTGTTGCAGGCTGGCCGTGGCAACAGCTGTAATCAAGCGTATCGTGGTTAACTCAACCTGTTTCGCCAGTGGCATTGGCGAAGGCAATGTGGATTGCAATGGGTGTGTGCGGCGTACATACATACCGTGTGGTGAAACTGGATCACATCCGCAACCAGGCTGGTTGACGGGCAACGGGGTGAATGGGGAGTTGGTGTGACAGCGCACCTGCACTTCTGTTTTGCCGGGGCCCTCAGTCATGCGAACGACAACCTTGAACTCGTCACCACCCTGGCTACGCACATTGCCATACTGATCGCGGGAAATGATGCGAAACTCGGCGCGCTCCCCCGCACGGATGAGTGTCGCGGAGTTGGCCTGCATCACAGTGTGAATTCTTGTCACATGGGACGAACACAGGGCCTCGCCGCCACAATCCTATTCTGCAGACACGCCCTAGCACGGGTATCAGCCATTGCTGCAAGCCCCAGGTGTGGATCCACAGTCATCCGCCACATTTTGCAGAGCCGTCCGGCGGCAGCGGATCCGCATCCAGTGGGTTGGGTGTGAGAGATGATGTGGGACCGGGTATGAGCAGCACATCAATCTTTTCGGACGGCGGCCGCACCTGCACATCGCACCGCGCGGGCGAGATCGCAGTGGGAAGCACGCTGCAGTTGAACGGTGTCCCGCCGACGCTCTGCCCATCAAGCGCGACACGGATGGAGTACAGGCCAGAATATTTTCCGGCCCAGGTGACGACATAGGTGCCCTCAGCGTTGTCGCGGATCGTTGCATGAGGCGCGTCGTCCTCCGGGCCGGTGATCGAGATGTCGAATACGTCGCCGCCGCTCTTGCGCGCGACGCCGCGGCCGTCGACAGCCTGGATCGTAAACGACGTCGGCTCCCCGGCGACGGCATGCGCCATTCCGCTGCCGAAGCAGCGACAGTTCTTTGCAAGGGTCTCATCAGCGAGGACCTTGACGCGCATTGGGCAGCCATTAATGGTCGCGCCGTGGACGATCACATTGATGCCGTACAGCCCCGCGACCTCCGGCGTGAAGCTCGCTTCGTACACGCCCTGCACCGTCCAGCGCCCGTCAGTGGGTTTGGCTGTGGGAGTGAACTCGGCGACGGCAGCGTCGGGTGTGGCATGGAGACCCTGTCGCAGTGAGCCGAGCAGCACGCCGTCACGAATGCCGGTTTCCGGCAGACAAGGGAATCTTTGCAGAGCGATCTGTGCTATGCTTACAACTCCTCTGCAATCTGTGCTATGTTTACAACTCCTCTGACACTGGAGGAGGTCTGATCTGGCGTAATCATAATGTGGAAGTTGAGAAGCATGCCCACAAGCTAAGGCTGATGTGGTGCGCAGCACCGAGATGTTCATGTACGTGTCCAGGACAAGGCAGGCTCACAGAAGCGCAATTGGGGCGCAGAGCAGGAGATGAGTTGGAACCAAAGATTGCAGCGGTGGACGTCACATGGAACGGTCACTGGAGAGATGAGAGAAGCAGTACTTGTGCTATGACATGTGGAATGTGTCTGCAGGACATGCATCAGTTTAGACTGTGCTGCAAGGATGGCTTGGGGTGAATGGCCAGAATGTAACCCAGCTGCAAACATCTAGGACGAGATCTACATGTCTGATCATAACACAGCCAGGTGCTGGATATGGTGCCACGGACAGCAGTGCTCACATGGCAGTTGCCAGCTTCTGTTCGCTGGGATGATCACGAAGCACAAAAACAGTGTAGAAAAACTTTGCGGCAACCCAAGCGTGTCGCTTTGTGACTGCATGGCTTTACGGACACATGATGCTGCCGCTGTTGTGGACAGGCAAGACGTCAACCCTCAACTGATCTGATCTCAACAGCACACAACAGCGTGAGGGAAATGTGAATGGCATGCCATGACATTCATGCACACCAGAAGAACTCCGACACAGCTCCTCGTATGCCACAGATCATGCATTACATACGGTGAATTCGTACCATGCCTGTCTCCACCAGGTGAGCATCGAAGAGGACCTTCTCCGTCTGAGCATCAAGAATTTGAGCGACAAGAGAGCCATCTGCGGAGCACATTTCACCAAACTGGTCCACAGTGCGAATCGATGCCTTCACCGTGTCATCTATGAAGGCATGTTCTTGCATCAGTGTGACTGAAGAATGCTCTGGGTCAGCCCGTGGAGGCTGGCATCGCACACGGAACGGTGATCCCTGGACGGTGGTTCGGCCATATGCCTGCAGCAGCAAATGCGTCCACGTTATAAATGTGACAAACCTTTCACATGTTTCATCAAATTTAGGCTCCGGTTGTTGTCTTCTCGGCTGTGCTCTGTTTATAGTCTGATGAAGCTATTGCTTGCTGGCAGAAAGGTCAGCATCCAATACCCGGCTATCAACATCGTCGAAAGATTCCAGCGACTAGCTGATTTAATTTCTGACTGTGCAAGCCGGTATGGTGCCACTTCTGCGTGTTGCAGAGAGCTGTACTGGCCTGAATGTGAGGGGACCGCACCAAGGTGATAACGACGTCTCCTGACATATGGGAGATGTACTTGACCAGCAGTGATCCATCGCGTCTCTCTTTTATCTCGTGGTCAACCTTTGCAGCTCCTTTGATTGTGATTTTCAAATCCGTCATCTGCATCGACGACAGCTTGAAGCGCACGAGCAAGCGTAAAACAAGGGACGATCACAACGCAAGCTGCGAAATGATTAATGGCATATATGAAGGACAAAATTAAAGGATGATCAAAGTGCACAGACTTAACGTGGGCTCAACGAGCAGACCGTGTTGACAACAGCTCTACTTCCAACGTTCAAACAATGGCATGCCATCGGCCAGAGTCACCACACACTACGGAGACGGTGCAGCAATTAGTTTGCGCTGTGACAGATAAGACGCCAAAGACAGCAAGAGGTGAATGGCGAGCAGTCACTCCAGAAAGCCTTGCTTCAGCTTGAAGCGTACTCGAAGCTTGGCCCCGGTAGATGAAGACACCAAGAAGCTTGAAAACTGTTTTGGCGCAGCCAGTATAAGGCCATTCCCCTTGGCAACGTAGGAGCTAGCATCCCGCGTTGGGGTGCTCCGGCTGACTCCCGGACGGGCGGCGTTGCGAAGCATCGGGCGATGCTTTCACTCTGTTGAACAGTTATTAAATTACAGCGCGCGCTATGAGAGTAGCATCCTAGCCTAACAGATATCAGGCCTTCTGCCGTTCGACGCTTCGATCCACTAGAGTGGAGCGGTGAACCCTCTAGATAAGAAAGAGGGAACTGCTGAAACGTGAATGTGTAGTGCTGTGGTGAGTGGCTGGCACACTCTGTTCTCCCGACCGTTCTGCTGTGTCTCAGCGGGTCCGGGTTCCAAAAAGACAAACTCGCGTTACGCGTCTTCCGAACGTGCATGCGACAGACCCTTCGAAAACGGCCTCAATGAAGCACGTCAGCACATCGAACACATATATCAGCATCTGGTAGCTATTTATTTTGAGTTCAGGAACACGAGGGGAAGGCGTTGGCTTGCTACTGTAAATAGCTGCTCGGCTCGACGCAAGATGGCGCAGCTAGCTGCTCACTCGCGACTGGCTGCGATTCGTATGGTGTCGGAGGTTCAACCTGCGGACATGCGCAAACGGGTGGACTGGACTAAATCTTTGTTTTGATCATTGGTCCGCATTGTAGTTGATCACTATATCCGGTGCCTTCCGTGTGTCCCATCGACTCCCCAGTTGGTGCAATGATCTGAGCCTTGAACAGCTGCGCTCGATCATGCCTGAATAGACCGGCAAGAGTACATGAGTCACGATTCATCATTGACCCGTGACGGATCGTGTGCCAGAGCAACGTTCGACCGTTGGGGCATGGTTGAATGTTTGACCAGGCTCAACGACCCTGTTGCCGCCTTGTATACGTACGCGCTGCAACTGCTGCAGAATCGATGGAGTGGACGGTGCCATGTTATTGGTTGCAGTTGCAGGCTCGATTCCTTGTTGGGCTTCCTGACCTTGGCGGAAGGGTCGATCACAGGTGCATTCTTTGTTGCCAGATGTACGTCAGCGAACGTAACCGAATTCAGTAAATACCTTGACGCGACAACCGACAATCCAGTGCTCTTGCCGTACAACGCAAGCAGCTTAAGCAGTGGTTGAAAGAGATGGATTACCTATCGGCACTGGCGCCACGACGCTTGCTGGCAACCTGCGTAGGTGATGATTCATTTCGTACTTTGAATTTCTTGCAAGTGTGCCTGCTAAGCTTTTCAGTTCGAATTCGAGTTTTACGACAATCAATGCCGTGCCTCATCCTTCGACAGCATGTATAGCTATATTGAGCAACCGATGATGTGTAGTACTTCCTGTGCATAGGAACACGTACGCGGCAAAGTCTGTTGAGCGCTCAATCTTGAGCGTTTTCCAGGTGCGAATGTGGTCGGCTGCCTGTCGTATCCGGCAAGGTGAGACACTGCATTCAGTGGGCAACGCACGTCACCGTGTGTCAACTGCTTCTTGGTCACCACAACGTCAGTCACCTCCAGAGACTTGCCGCAAGTTCGCTTGCGGCGCCATTTTACAGTTGCGTCTTGACCTGTTAGGCCATGATGGCATGCACCCCGATGGTCAGATGACAAAGTACACGGTGGCTTAAGGGGAATCTCGACAGTCATGAACAAACGTGCCCGATATCACGCGATGACAAGATTCCAAATGAAAAATCCATCTACCAGCGATGGATGAATCTGTTCTGCGGTCCTCACTGCTTCAGGCAACGGTACAATGACCCTGAAGCTCGTATTAGTTGGCAGTGCTGTGGCACCTCCCACGACGTTGCTGCAGTCAGCCCCCAGCGCCCTCAGCAGCCGCCTGACTTGCCGCATATGCACTTCAATGCTAGCGCGCATTTTGTCAGGACTTGTGGAGAGGCTAGCATCCCCGGGGTGCAGCCCTGAAGCCTCCATCACCACACAGTAGCATCCATCTGCATGCAACAACTCCCAGTGGACACATACGGAGCACATCTGTTCAAAAGGTACATGATTTAGAAGCTGGGTATCCGGCACAAGAGGCCTGTGCTGTACCATGCAGCATAGCCTCTACCTGCTCCACTACTGACTGGTGTTGCATAGCTTCCATCAAAGACTACAGATGGTCACATGTAATCATACATGTTGCATGTGCTATTGCCAGCCGCAAACAAATAGCACTGAAAACTCTGAACTGAAACCCTACAACCTTTCGGGTGGATTCTGCCCAGCATGCCCGAGGAAGATCAGCTCAGCAATCGCCCAACCCGGCGCCTCGTGACGGCCACACAGGATGCAAACATACCAGCAAGCAACGCCGCATCCATACATACTACCGATTGGAGGGACAAGTTCTGAGCCAGGGGTGTACCCGGGTGGGATGTACGTGGAGGATGAATGATTGGGTGGTCTGATTCGAGAGCTGTACCCTGTTGTGTGATGCAACTGTGCCCGTGCCCCTCTTCGACGTAACCACATACCACCGCATAACACTCGAGATTGAGGCGCACCAACCCGCAGCACTGCAGTCTGGTGCATCACCAGGGCATGTGCCTGCTCCGCCTTGCGCCGCGCCAGCGCCTGCGCCTCTCCTCTATCCGCTCCCAGCAGCACCTCCATCTCCTCCGGGCTCGTGTTCGGCACAAACACCGCGTACACGTCAGCTCCGGCCGTTCCACACCGCCCACCACCAGTGGAGCCACCCGCAGCGGCAGCCGCACCCCCAGCCCCGTGCTGCTCCGCCTGCGTAGCGGAGCGCTCCTCGCACCCACCATGCCCGTTCTCGGACGGAGCTGGGCTGGCCGCATCGCGCGCTACCGAGGAAGTGGCAGAGCCGCTGCCAAAGAAGCGCTGGATGCCGAGGACGCCCGCCAAGGCGGTTTGTAGATCGGCCGACACGTGCTCCGACCTAGACGTGGTCGAGCTCGCGGCAGCTGAGCTGTCGGTGGACCGGCGGGGCGGGCACTCGTCCGAGGCGGAACCTGCACAACTGCAAGAGGTGAAGATCTGTGTACGTGGCCCAGCACATAGGGACTTTGGGCTGCAATCCCTGCTGTGCTCCGCTCCAGAGCAGGCACGTGCTGGGCACAGCATGGCCCGGCCAGCTTGTGCATGTGCATTGGGCGTACATATTGTACAGGTCCCACGGCGGCCCTGGCGGAACCTCTGTGAACTGTTCACTCACCAGTGTTAAATTTAGCATACCTCCCAAAGCCAACAAATGTGACTTTTTGGGAACACTGTTCTGGTCCGAGCCCCAAATAATGATCGCCAAGATGCATGCAGGCACTCACGTTCACTTCCAGTGTGCACTGGCACTGCACGTGAGTCTCAAGACACCCACTGCACACCCAGTCTCAAAACACAGATACTGCGCAGACTCTCAGGCTATCAGTTGTTTACACTGATCCAATCTCCGCCTCGAGCAGCACGTACCGCCATTCCTGCATGGCTATGCACAATAAGCGAGTTGCGGGAATCATACCCGCTCCGTTGTCGACCAGTAGAGCCACACCGCATGGGGGTGTTGCATTATCAGTAGTGTGTGTGTGTGTGTGGGCAGAATTCAGGGGTCAATAACGTGGCGCATTCGTGAAACCCGTGAGTGGCTTTTTCACGAAACAGCTCTGTTTCCGTGGTGAAACCAGGACCTGGCTCATGTCCTTGTGTAGCACAGTCCCAGAGTTTGATCACCCTTGTAGACATAAAGGTCCATGACACCGCACGCTGCGTGAAGCCCACGCCCCGCTCCAAGGCCGTGTAACGGCACGCAGGCACATTGGTGTGGAAGCCCACCGGTGCTGCTGACGGCACTGCCGTCCAGTCGGTCCATCAGCTGTACTGGATCCAGCCGCAGCGCAGCCCCCTCTGGCAGCGGCCCCTGCCCACGCGTCTCCCTCTGCTCCCGCTGCGGCGGCCCGGCCCCAAGCCTGGGCGGCAGCGGCGGCCGCGCGTGCAGCGGCACCGCCGGCCGCCGCAGCCGCGCCCACGCCTCATCCTCCTGCTGCTCCGCCGCCACCACCTCCTCCCGCAGCGCCGCCGCCTCCCGCGCCAGCATCTCCTCGTGCATCTGCCGCCGCATGCTCTCTGTCGCCTCGTCGGCGTAGTCCCCGCTCGTTGCGACCGCTTCATCCAGCGTGTGCTGCCCGACCGCGGCTCGCAGAAACTCCAGGTACGGGTTCTCCGACTCGGTAAAATCCATGCTCACCCGCTCCACTCGAGCGGCGCCGACCCCAATGTCGCCCCCTTCCGCCCCGCAGCTCCCAGGCAGCCCCTCAGCTGCGGCAACAAACTCCACCATCTCTACCGCTGTTGCATGCCCCACCATCTCACCTGATACTTGCCCAGCTGCACAGCCCGAATCCGCTCGGCACAGTCCCGGCTCCTCCTTCACCAGCGCCTGTGCCGCAGATGGCATGCTCGGCGCAGCTGCAGCGGTTTCCGAGGTGGTGCGTTGCCCCGATTCAGCACCACGCCCCGGCTGCTGTTGACTGGCTCTCCAGTCCAGCGCATTACCAGCATCCCCACCATGTCCCCAACAGTCCTGACCTTCACCCACTCTGCGTCGGTCGGCACACTCTCCAGCATCTCCCGTATGTGCGCCTGCGCCTGATCCCGCTGACCCCATGCCATCGCTTATCCACTGCCGCTCATCAAGCAACCCCGCCGCATCCTCCGCGCCCCATGTGCTGCATCGGGACGCTCCGGGAGCAGCGCACGGCTCAGACGCAGGCCGCCGGGGACCCCCCAGCGACACCTCCTCTTCCGCGCTGCACTGCAGGGCTCGCGCTCGCCCCTGCATGCTCTCCTCGGTCCCCCCGTTGTCACTGTCTACGTGGCCCGAGCCCATGCTGCCTGCATCAGACGTATGCATGCTGGAGATCGACGTCATGTCTGACGTGTGTACCTCCGAACCTACCGCCGAGTGCCGGGGCCGCGTGTGCGTGCCCCCCGTCCCCCGCGACACCCTCGGCTGCACATCCGCCAGCGTCAGCCGGAGAACGTTGCCGCCCGTGCAATCGTCAGTCTGCGCGCCCGCCCCATCCTCGCCCCTCCTCCACGGGGTTCCATCACCATCTGCTTCTGAACTACCCCCACGCCACGCCGCCGCCCCGGCCACCACAGCGGCAGACGCGGCCGCTGCCACGGCAGTGGCACCGGCGCCGGCCGCCGATCCGGTTGCCGCAGCGCCTGCGGCTGCCGCCACCGCTGCCCCCCCCACCAGCCCTCCGCCGATCACTGCAGCAGACCCGCCGGCAAGCACCAGTGCGGCAGCCATCCGCCCTGCCCACACACCATGCACCGCCGCCGCCGCCGCCGCATCTGGTGGCCCATCCTCCCTCCGCCGCTCCACTCCTGTGGGTGCAACAGGCACCTGCGCCTCCAGGTCCTCCTCCAGCACCTTGCCCGCCTGGTCACGCTTGGCATCAGAAGGAGCCTCGGAAGGGGCCACGGAAGGAGCCTCAGAAGGGCGCACAGAAGGAGCGTCGGACGCGGCCTCAGAAGGAGCCCGAGAAGGCTGTTGCACATGTGGAGCTAGCTGTGACTCATCCCGCTCACTTGGCACAATGCCAGTGCCAGAGCTTGCACTTTGGCTGCTGCCCATGAGTACGCGCATAAGGTCTACACGGCTGCTGTCACACTCTTCCTGCTCCACCAGGCCACATGTTAGGCTGTCCTGATCAGCAAGTCTGCGTACAGTTGCCACTGGAACTTGTGGCGGTCGCTCCAGAGCCTCAGGGGCATCGCTGCATTGGCCGACAGGGACGCCTGGGCCTGACACCAGGGAATACGCAGCTGCTTTGCTCGCTGGCGGTGCCATGTGTAGCGCAGGGAACGGGCTCATGCCGTCTACGTCTTGGGGCTCATGGGTAAGATCACAGGCAGTCAGTGCAGCCTGACCAGCGTCGGAACTGCAGTGAGAGTGTGGAGCTGTTGCACAGCTGCTGGTAGTAGATTGTGCCTCTGCAGTGGCAGACACATCGAGCAGATCTTCAGCACGTGGAGAGCGCGGGCCCGGTGGTTGTGGTGCTCCCGCTCGTGGCGGGCTGCTGTCCAGGTGCCAATCGCGTTGTTCAGCGCCGGGATCTGTGTCTATGCTGCCAGCTCGTGCCGCCCCTGTAGCCCACTACTGTTGGCAGGCGTTGTTGCTACTCTGAACAGGCAGGCCCACTCATGCACAATGGGCCTGAGTGACAGAACCAGATGTGCCATTCAGCTTGCGGACAAGGTGCAGCAGATGCATTCATGCGCAGCGTATGGATCAGGTAGTAGCTCATTCTCACCTGGAGGGGACTCAAAAGAACCGTGCGAGGCAGCACTGTCAGGCGTGGGACGCTGCTGTAATCTGCATGAAGGTTCCACCTCTCCAGAGGAGCCGCTGACGCCTGTAACCAGCTGTGGAGCAGCATCGCCTGCATGCATCTCTGCATGTGCTCGACTTGAACGAGTTCGTGCAACGAGATCATCTCGCTGCTCCGGCTGGACGACTGCCTCTGAACCTGCATAGTGTGTGACCAGTGTCACATCTCCGCAAAGCAACACCTGCGCTCGTTTCCATTCAGGATCAACACCCAGCGTCATGTGTGCCACAAATTCCGCTCTGGCAACTACCTGCTTTGTTTGAAGCACTCCAACCTATCAGTCTGGACCGCACCCGAGAAGCGAGAGCTAGCAGCCTGAAGGCCTCCAGAATCTAGCGACCACTCAGATATGCACTGCCCGCCAAACAGGCTGCATGATTGGCCTATGTTCCTGCTTGAGGCACCCAGGCCCGGTCCGGACAAAGCCTCGAGTGCTGGGTGGAAGTGGCCAGATGTACCCAAGCCAAGCCGTTCCAGATCAGCTCGTGCCTCTCCTGTTCCTAGTCCAATCTCCTCGAACCGGACGGCCTGACTCGGCTGCACAGCTGCCATTGCCACCTGTGAAGGAGGCTGCAGAGCAGCACAGCTCCCTGTTGCACACTCCTGTCCAATCTCGGCCTCTCCAGCAGCACTGTTATCATCTGGCTCCGTCACAACTGCCTCACAAGCACCACCGGGGCTGCCTGAATCACCGGCTCTAGGTCCACCACTACACACCAATGCGCAGCTCGATCCACTGCTACTCACGTACTCCGGCACCAAGAACCGGCGCAGCTCATCCAGGTCGTCTGAAGCGTGGCCGCCGCTGTCCGCCGCATCACTGGCCCTGCCACAGCCCTCAGCACCCCCTGCCACCTCCCCAGTTTCACCAGCGTCCACAGCTGCGAGTAGAACTGCTGCTTGCCTGAAGCGAACACCAATCGCCTCCACCCCGGAGTCCCTCTGGTCGTGCTGGCCATCATCCGCTCGCATCGCAGGCGCCGCCGCCACAGAACGCGGTGAGTCGTGGGCGCCACTGCCCAGGCAGTCACCTGCCACGGGTGGGGGCCGTGTGTGCGGCGGCAGTGCCACAGTGCCTGGATCCCTG